>LRSR01010889.1:0-11022 GCA_001579985.1 Hypsibius dujardini | reverse complement strand
TGTTAAAATTTTAGTTTGGAAAACTGTGATGAGTCCACGATTCGGAGGAACCTTTCCGCTAGCTTGCTCTCAGCGTTTCCTGCGCTTCATGAGGACTCCGAGCAGTTGCAAAGATACGTTGATAAGCTCCACTGTATAGTAAAAGAATGCGGACCAGCTACAAAGCGATGTTACATCATCGATTGTGGTCGGTTGGAAACCTTTGACAATTTGGATGTACCGCTCCTACAGGCGATTATTAGCAGTTCGGAAGAAAACCGTAAGAGATCATTAACCCGTTAACGCTCCGTACCAGATGGGACACGATTTGAGTGCCAGAAGTATTTTTATTTTTCAATTAGGAAAAGAAATTGATTTGTTTGGGCGAATTTGAAAAATTCGTGTTTTTTAGGCTGACTACTGTCCACTATTTAGTTAGAAACAAAATTACCGTTGATAACTATTTCTTGCACTGGTTCGTGTCATATTTAGTTCCGACATCAATCAATCAATTGATGAGTTGTCATAGTAGTCAGTTTTATTCGTTTTTGACAAAAAATTGGACGCCTTCGTTGACCAGTGGCCACGCGCCGGTCAACAACCCGATTCAGATATTTATTTTTAAAGACTGTTAATAAACAATCAACTTGGTGGGTGGAAAAAACCACATGTTTTTGAAATTTTGGCCAGCTCACAGCTTGCGGAGGCCTTTTTCACTCAAAAAAGTGAAAAATGGTTCACTTTGGCAATTTCTGCCGGACATTGGTCAATTAGCAATCGGCTTAACCATTAACTCAATTTTCAAGCAAGATACCAACCTTTAAAATCAGTTAAGTTTAACAAAAATTGCTCAAACCATCTTTGCGTGAAAATTCGGAGCACGCCATATCGGCGTCTGACGACAGTGGGCGTTAACGGGTTAAGTTAATATAGGTTCCTAACTGTACGGTGAGCTTAATTAAGACGCGTTTGCTGCCAGATATGAACTGGGACCAATTTGTACGCAATTTTCTGCTGTGCGTCAAGTGCAATCGAATGGAGGTCGTTTCGCAGTGCCTTTGGGACTGTCCACCGTGGAATACCGTCTATAATGAGGTAGAAGAGCACAGTTTTAAAATGTACAGCGCAATGTCTTATGCATGCTATTTCTTGCAACTGTAAAGTGGGAAGTAAACCAATTTACCTACCCCGGACTGGTAGCCTCGCTAATCTTACCTGGAAGGGAAGCGTTTGTGGACATGCTGCTGTACCAGAAATTTCCAGTGCGGTTCCTAACTAGCCACTTGGATCTCTTACACTTCTTTCAAAAGGCTGGTGATCGACAAACGTTCCTGTCGCTAGTATGGCAAGACATCTTAGGCCACAATCAGAGTAAGTCTAGTGCCAGTATGCTCAGTCCAATAGCACCAATATTCCGACACAAAAATTTCCAAGGCCTGGAATTTCTAAATACCTCCTCATGTTAAACCTTGTTAACGGTACGCTTGCTTTCAGCCGATGCAATAGGGGAAGGGTTCATTCTGACCGAACTGAATCCGCTTATTCATCAGCTGACCGATGTTCGTAACTTCCTTAACCTCTACGAGCTGTCTCGCATTGCCCTGACCAGGAATGATGGCACGGCGGATCCGATTGAGAGCGACTCCAACGTAGGCAAGGACGTTGGAGTTGATGTTTCATGAAGAACTATTGCTCTAACGAACAATCCGTTAACCTTACTGTAGTCGCTCAGCGCCCTGATTGTCTACGCCGTTCTACTGAATCGACCGAAACTGGTGATGGTTTTGATCAAACATTCCAGCGATCCGATTCCCCACATCGTGTTCGCGGAAACCATGTACCGTAACTTGTCGAAAGCATCTCGAAATGTAGAGCTCCACATGGGTAAATATTTCTACATGTTCTTACTATCTATGATGGACGTAGGATGAGGGTTGCCATAACCTTACTGATATATGCAGCACTGAAACGGCAGGCGGAGAACATGGGTAAAATCGCTGCTGACATACTGGACGTGGGGATCCGAGAGTCTCCCCTGAGGACGCAGACCTTCTTCCAAAGAGTTATTCCAGCGTTTAACAGCAAAACACTGCTGAGAATGGCGTTCGACGCTCGCAATAGGTGCCTTATGTGAAGGCTTGATAGTTCAGCCCGTAATAATTACGTGAAATTTTTAACATTTAGGCGCTTTATCTCCCATCCCTTGGTGCAGGACTGGTTGGACCATTTTGCTAGCAGTTTCATCCGAATCAAGGGAACCAACCGCGAACTAAAGCTGGTCCTGAGCGCCTATCTCATTTTTCCAATGTATCTCTGGCTCACCTTCCCTCGGCATCTTCGACGTGATCGACATTTTGCTCAAACCAAAGGTGCCAAAAATGTTTTGTTTTCATGTCATTACCGTAGGTGCGTACGCGCGTTCGTATGTACGTTCGTACGCACGTTCGTATGTACGTTCGTATGTACGTTCGTACTAACTTGAAGTTAGTGACATGCGCTTTCCGTCTATCTAGACGTGACCTATATCCATGAACCGAAATCGGGCGTCACACCAGTCCTTAGCTTCCCATCCTTCCCTGGTATGATTTACGCAGTGTGGAGCGCACCTCTGGTCAAGTTCTGGACCTGGTTTATCAGTTACGTGATGTTTCTCATCCTAATCGGGGTGGACATGATGACGCCGGCATGCACGAACTTCAGCCTGGACATTGCCGTCTTCATATGGGCCACACTCATATTAGTTGATCTAACTTTACGGTATACACTATACATCGATGTCTGAATACACTTGTCTTTACATGTCCTAACTCATTCCGGGGGATTTTGCAGAACGATCCAGCATTACCTCTGGCGCAAGAGAAGGCAGCCAGTTATCCGTAATGTCTACCATATTTTCAGCCAGTTCATCTTCCTCAGCCTCTTTTTTCCTTACCGAATCGCTCCATATCGTTACGAGCACCCCTTTGCGGGAAGGGTCATTCTGGCATTCGGTAATGAGTTCATTTGCAGAACGGATCTTTTACGCGCGCACGCGCACATGTGCGTGCGCACGCACAATATTTACCAGGTTCGATTGCCGCGCAAAAAAAATATAAATGGTTCGATTGCCCGCATTTTCTAGGCGTCCTCTACTACTACTACGCAGTTTGGGGGATATTCTTCACATTTTTCCGCCCCTTGGGGCCCCTGGTCAAAATCTTCAGCATGATGTTCAAACTCGATTTGCCTAGATGGATCGCCGTGATAACACCGTTTCTCGTACGATCCCTCCAATTGAAAACAAAAATGTCTTCTCATGTAAAAAAAATGCACGTGTTGTTGCAGATCGCGTCATCGGTTGTATGGCAGGCTGTCATCACACCAGACTACCCCATGGGAGGTGAAGTGTGGCGACGCGCCATCACTCGGCAGATCTCCGTCCTTTTTGGCGGGCTCAGCAATGAACTCGAATTGTGCGTGGCGTTCCATCCACCTTCAACAGCTGTGACGTGTATCAAAGCGTTCTTTTTCAGTAATGCTGCCTGTGAGAGGACTTCTCGCATTAATTGGAGCAACTTCTCGCATCCGCCTGATCGGTGCTGGGTGGGCGCCTATTCGGACTACACCTGCAACACGGTTTCGGCGTGGTCCTACATCTTCATGGCGAGCTACTACGTCTTCTTAAAGTTCGGCATGATGATCATGCTGGTCGTAATTTACACGTAAGGCATTTTCTACAGAAATCCATGTCTTTATTTTATTTCGGAAAATCAACGTGAAGGTCTGTCACCGCGTCTGTTTCGCAGAGCCCGATTCAGTTTGGAAATGAACAAGGCTACGTTGATGTGGAAATACGAACGATTCCAGACACTGTTTGAGCACTACTGGAGGACAAGCTTGCCGTTTCCCCTGAGCATCTGTGGAAGTGTCTACCTGATTTACCTGCACTACGTCTACGGGAAACAGCTAACGGTTCGGGCTTAAATTGAAGCATCATTTTGGTCCTGGTTGCACTTTCCCTTACCGCCTTGTCATGCTTGATTAGGAGCCCGCGACTGATCCCGAACTGGGCAACCTCAAAATGGACACGTTCATCTACTGGAAAAGCGTCGCGATTGAGTACTTTGCACAAATCGACAGGGAAGAGTCGAATCGATCTGTCGGTCGGCAGAACAGTTCCCTGTTAGTCTATCTACTCTATCGCACCGTACATTCAGACCCTCAACGAGTGACACTGTGTGTTTCATTCAAGATTGGGGACCATGAAAAAAGACATGAGAGCGGCGATGGGTAAGGTCGACGAGTTGGATAGAAAAGTAGCACATTCAAATGGGAAGCTCCGGGATTTGCAAGAACGCTACCGTCCGATTGCTCGTCGGTTGGCTGTCGTTTCGGCGCTGAATCCCGTACGTCACGTTCGAAGTCGTCTGGGAACGTATCCCGACACGACCCTTCAACGTACCACCGTGGCGGACCATCAACTTAGCTGGACGGTAATCGAACAAGTACCAAGCAAACGCGGCGGGTTGAGTCGCTACATGGGTTGAATCGGTCACCCTCCGCCACCCGACCGATTCAACCCATGTAGCGACTCAACCCGCCGCGTTTGCTTGGTATAGTCAAGTCACGGTTAGATGAATTATCTATCAAAACAACGAACGTCTGTAGATCCCGATGCCAAATTACAATCCTCCGACCTATACAACAGTAACCAAGGAAGGAACATCGGAATCCCAAGGCGTCCATGACACATGGATCTCGGATGAGGATGGGGAATGGATTCGCTACGAATTTGACAGTACCGGCCTCCCGAGGTACGACAAATCTACGCCTGACGGAGCTGTTAAATAACGTTAATTTTCCGTTTTTGGTGAATCGTTCACAGAAACCCGAGTGGTCGGACTGGTCTAGGCGGCCGGGGTATTTATCTGCAGTACGGTCCGAACCGCCGTATCGTGCTCGCAATAACAACAGCAAACCGAGATGGAAGATTGGCTTTCATCGCTACTGACGGTGAAAGAAATCGAGCAAAGTTGCCTGTTGTGAGTAACAGGAGTACTGTTTGCAATTGCCAGCAGTCCATATATTTACAAGTAGATACATCAATACTAACTGGCAATCGGTCGCAATCATTTGAACCAGGTTTCTGAAATACGTTCCGAATCAGGCTACCCCGAGGCAGGAAGACTGCTGCTGGATGTCTTCTGCTGCGCATCACATCGCGTGAAAGTGAATTACGATCCGCTGAAATTGCAAACAAAGGCTGATCTGCGACAGGTGACACAAATTACAGTTTGAGGTGAAATCTCTATTTCGGCTCACCCTCCACTTGGTCAATAAATCGGCTCACTCATGGATTTCTTCTTGATGGCAGGTGCTTGATTGTTTGATTTTTGTACTAAATCCTAGTATACTATAGCACTTCTGGAAATCTAACAATCAAGCACTTGCCATCAAAGAGAAACCCAAGAGTGAGCCGAAATACAGATTTCACCTCATACCGGCTTGAGTTATATTGCTAGAGTGCTAACGGGATAATTGTTGCAGTTGATGCAGTTAGTTCTTGGAAGTCAACCGCCATGCAGATATCCCAAAGAGGAGATTTCTTTCCAAGTAGACATTCGGGCGATATACCGTGGTTATCTGGATTCCTCTCTCAACACTGACAATGCTTGGGCCGAGGTCCTCGTGTTGCATGTGTCGGTGCCGGACATTCAACTACCAGCGCCCTCTGTAGGCGAGAAATTAAAAGTCGTTTTTGAAAAGCGCCAATTTATTTCGACAAGTTGCTCTCTTTCTAGGTTTATTATTGGTTGGATCTCGCATCACGGGGAACTCTTTCACATCACATTGACTCCGATATCCTTGAATACCTTGCCGTTTAGAATTACAGGGTAGACGGATATGAATTTTCTTTCAAATTTTAGCTTATGTCTCGAGAGTACGAACTGTACGAAAGTACAGTTGGTCTGTTGGTTCCCAGCTTTTTTTATCAGGCTGTATTGAGTTGCACAATATATAATATGCAATTTGCAGTGAGACCGAAATATAAAAATGCTTGAGGAAAGAAGGAAAGAATTTTTGCTTGCGGCGCAGCGAACTTTGTCAAAACTCGAACGCCATCGACAAACAAACGCCTTGCCGAGACTGAAAGCAATCTAGCTTCCGGCTATCTCGCGCACCTAGTTTATTAATTTCATGCCGAAGCGTGGAGTCTGTACGTAAAAGTTTAACAAGACGCAGTTGCTGGCAGAGCGAATCACGTTGGATGGATCAGCGCAGCTAGAACCTGATACCCTTTGTAAATTTGGTTTGCCGTTTCAGGACACACATGGGTTCCCACTTTTGAGGAATTGACACACGTGGGTTCCCACTTTTGAGGAATTGACACACGTGGGATCCCACTTTTGAGGAATTGATTTGTCAGCTGGACCATGCCTCGCATTCCTAACGGGGTAGGAAGATCAGTTTAAACTCTACCGTAGAGCGATTTCCATTGTGAAGCGTATGTCGAATTTATGAGATTTGCTAATGCCTTGCAATTGTAGAATGAGGAGGATGCGGTTAAAAATTCATCAGCCACCAATCTCAACGGGATAGGTGAGCATGATCGGCAGAAGAACGCCTACCAGATGAAAGACCTGCACGCACCGGGCAATTCGCGCGGTCAGGTAAGCTCAGTGCTTGAAAAGGTAAAAAACCACAAGCATCCCAACTTTATTTATTTTTGAAACATTCCTATGGATAGTTAATATAATTAGACGTCCCTTATACCCACACAGAAAAAGCCGTTCTTGCGTGTCCTGGACCAAGGGGGAGTTCCGGTTGCCGCCAAGGAGATCGTGCTCGGCTCATCCACATGGATCCCCGAAGCGCCGGACGCTCTCGTGACGTTCATCACCGGCAACGTGCATTTCGACCAGTGGCGCCGGGACGATTTCCGCTCAGCCCTCCAAGGTGGTTTCATCAAGGTAAAGGCTTGAACATGCCTCATGGCATTGGAAGCTGCAGCTGAATTCCACCCAATTTTTTAACAACCTTTTCTTCGCATTGGCAGCTGATAAACAGTTTGAATCTTGCCATTTTCGATGATGGCATGCATTATGGGCTGTCAAAAGTCTTGGGCGACGTGGTACGCGAGGAGGAAATGCTAAAAAAAATTACGACGACGAAAGGCGGTCGGCCACCGCTGATTGGTATTGTAAATTTGAACCGGTGAGTCGCAAATCGTTTCGGGAAGACACGTCGGCTCTATTCAGTGCTGTGATGTTAATAATAATTTGGTTTATAGACTGCGTGACCAGGATTATCCGGATGACATGGTACGTGGTACAGTAAGCGACATAATTTAATCTGATGGAGGGTCCTGGAAATGGGCAAAAGGGGCGGGGCAGGGGTAACACTTGAACAATCAACCAATCAACCAGCGGAGCTCCTGAGCAATCGAAGCAGAGTTGATTGGTTGATTGTTCAATTATTCCTCATGCCCCGCCCCTTTTGCCCATTTCCGGGCCCTCCGTTAGATTAAACTCCGCCTCAGCTGTACATGTGAGCTGTGTTAAATGGAAATGTCTCTCTGTGTTGCTCTACATCAGCCGCGGTCAAAGCTTTGGCATTGTGAGCACGGCATTTCAAGACATGCTACATACAAAGACTGTAAACGTTATTCCACATTCATAGTATAAATAACTAAAAATAGTATAATTATATAGACTTTATTGATATTCGTACTTGATATTCGTGTAGCATGGATTAAGGTTACGGCTAGTGAATAACTCGTTTCGTTTCGTTTTACTCTCATCAGATCCGTCCGGATGACGCTTCGTCCATCTTCACCATCGAGTCGGAGCATGCAGTCAAGTTGCCGTTAGATCCCAACCATTCGCACCATGTCTTCCTACCGAACCAGTCGTACCGTGAGGCCGGGCTCACTCGAGTGGCTCTGGAGAAAGCCATCCAGGAGGAACTCAGCATCCGAGCGTCCACCGGTATAACTTCAATTTAATACAATTAAAATGCAAGATATACACGGGAAATTATCGATCGCAAAATTCACTTGTTTTATCGCGGTAGATGCAAGCGAAGCAGGCAAGCGAGTCATCCCGATGGTGGCCTTCCTGTTCCAGGGCGAGCTGGACGATCTAGAGCGCGTCAAGGCCTACTGCGAGCAAGGAATCCCTGTAGTGGTGATGGAGGGCTGCGGTACGTACGAGGTGAAATCTGTAAATCGGCTCACCATCCAAATCGCTTTTAAATCGGTTCACTCAAGGGTTTCTCTCTGGTGGCGGGTGCTTGATTGTTTGATTATATGTACTTTATCCTAGTATACTATAGCATTTCTAAAAATCAAACAATCAAGCACCTACCATCAAGAGAGACTCATGAGTGAGCCCATTTAAAAGCGGATTAGATAGCGAGCCGAAATACAAACTTCACCTCACGCTGTATAATTCGCGTAGTGTTCCACCAATTGACTTTGTCGCATGCAACAGGGGTCGGTTCGTAATTTTGTCCGAAAAATATTCAAATGGACAACAATGTTTATTTGTTTAGTTAGATCTCTGGTAAAAAAAAATTTCTCTCGAGATTATTTTGTTTAACGACCCTTTTGATGTGCGGCAAATTAATCACTCAAGCAGTGGCAAGTGTGACCGGTCAACTTGTGTGTGGTTACAGGAGGACTGGGTGACGTCCTCTCCGCAGCCATCAGTGACAGGTGTGCCTTTGAGAATTGTTGTCTTTTTCTTTGCGCATTTCTAATGAGCGACCCATTCTGGTTTCGGCAGTGCGGAAATGGACGGAAATCGGCTGCGCAGCAGCATCGACCAGAAACTGCACAAGACCTTTCCGACGCTGAAAAACAGCGAATACGGCTCAGTGGACACCATCAACCTGGTGCTGGACATTCTCACCCTGTCTCACGGTGACCGCCATGCGTTGCTGCTGTCCGTCGTCAACTGTCGCTTGATCGATACCTTCGCCAGCCTCAACAGTGCCGTACTGAAGAGCGCAATCAATTCATCCTCCGCCAGTGAGTGCAGCACTCGCATCTCTCAATAAAACGATGAGCTTTTAATGGTCAATCGGTAAATTAAAATAAATTAGAATGAAATAAAATAAAGATGATTTCGAATTGCAGGAGCGTCGCCGGAACTGTTCGCATCCTTTCTGATGCTAGCCGTTAAATGTAACAAACCGGACGTGGCGACCAGTATGCTGCTGGCCAGACCCCCGTGGTGTAACATGGAGGTGCTTCCTTCTGTGCTTCGTTCTGTCATATTTGGAATTCCTCTAAGTGAAAGATGTGCATTTTTTTTCAGCTACCCGTGCAAGCCTTTGAAATGGCTCTGATCCTTCCGGGACGGGAGAAGTTTGTCGACTTCTACCTCCTGCAGCAGTTTCCGGTCCGGAAGTACCTTAGCCATTTAAAGCTCCTGAAGCTGTTCCGCGAAGCGAAAGACCGGCAGTTCTTCCCGGAGCACGTCTGGGAAGGCATCTTGCGTTACAGCTTGAGTGAGGCAAACTTTACTCACGCTCAAGCAATTCAGTCAAGGGGACAGTCAAGGGGACAGTCAAGGGGAAGGATTAATTGGTTATCCGTTTTGCAGCCCAACCAATCCAACCGGAATTCATAGTCGCTGACCTGAATAAATTGATAAGCAAGTTGACCGGCATTCGTGATTACATCGATGTCTATGAGCTGTCTGCGTCGGCCTTTGGAGAGAACACCGGCATGGATGTCAGCACTGCTGAACGCAAGGTCTGCTACGATTTTCCCGCGCTTTTCCTACAAACAAACACACGAGATGGATGTTCCGAATTTCAGGCAATGAATGCGCTCTTGGTTTTTGCGGTCCTCTTCAACCGACCGAACCTGGTGAAGGTCCTCATCAAGTACTCATCTGAGCCGTTGCTCCAAGCCCTGTTCGCCGAGTCGCTTTATCACGGACTCTACCGGAATGTCTCGCACTTTGCCATGTCGGAGGTGCTGCAGTTCACGTGCAACCAGTTTGCGCAGATTGCCACCGACCTTCTGGATAAAGCCGTCACCGTCTCGCCCATTCGTGGACATGGCATCCTCACCCGACGGTTCCCGGATTTTAATAATAAAACACCGCTGGAAATCGCCTATGACACGAACAACAAGTACGCCCGAATGGTGGTCAAAAAAACGATTCCAAAAAAAATTCCAAAAAAATATTCTCCTGAATTAATACAAATTCCATCGTTCAGGCAGTTTGTCGCCCACACCAATGTGCAGTCGTGGCTGGACCAGTACTACTTCAACTTCGTCAAAGTGAAGGGCGCCTGGGACAACCTCAAGCTCTTTTTGTCGGCTATTTTTATCTTTCCAATGTACATCTGGCTCTCCTTTCCTCGCCTACGAAAGGTACCGCCCGTGCCATCACGTGACGACATCCCAAGCCAAGGTTAGTTTTTGTTTTATTCAACGAGCGTTTTAGTTAATGAATTCCCATCTAATCATCTTTAGTTGTTTGTTTTGCTGCTTCAGTGGTTTTTTTGACAATTTATAAGTATGACCGTTTTCAGACGGAGTTTTCCGGCCGAAAAGTGCCCAGGACGCGGAGAAGATTCTGGCCAAAGTGCAGCGCATCCAAGCGGGCGAGCAGGCGGCTGACCGCAGCACTGAAGTCGTCCCCCGGCCGCCGTTTATGGAGATGCTCCGCGCGGTGTGGGCCGCTCCGGCTGTTCGCTTCTACACCTGGCATATGTTCTACTGGATGTTCCTCATTCTCATCTGTGTGGACATCATGTTACCGCCTTGCCGGTTCATCGGCGTGGACATTGCCGTCTTCGTCCTGACCATCTCCATGTGGTGTGAGATTGTCCTCAGGTAAATTGACATGGCGAATCTGCACTTCTTCATCAACCAATCAATGACAGCTCATTGCGCTTATATTCGTTAGAACGGTATACGACATGCAGCGTTTTCGCCGGGTACATTGGGTAGAACGCAGCTACGACTTGATCAGCCAGACCGTCTTCAACATCCTCTTCTTCCTCTATCGGATTGCTCCGTATCGATACGATCATCCGTTTGCC
>LRSR01010887.1:0-12883 GCA_001579985.1 Hypsibius dujardini | reverse complement strand
CCTTTCCCCGCCGCAGGAATTCGCTGATGAAATGCTCGGCCTTCCCTTCAACAAAACGGAGATGCAGTGCCCCACTCCCCTGGCTCCCACCAACGACTCGGCGCGCTTCTTCGGCGGCATTACGTCCTGCGGAATGCAGTGTCAGGATCCATTTTTAGGTGAGTATTGAAAACCTCGATTCCAATGGAAACACATTTTGCAGTGGTATTGGAACCAACCAAACTGGAAGTGAAATGCCTCTTTGGAATGGAATCCCACCGACGGCATTGGATGGTTTCCATCACCATTAACCGACTGGATTTGAAGACATTCCACTTCCACTGCGTAAAATGCCAGTTGGAATTGCGTGTCTTTTGTTTTTAGGCCATTTTGACGTTGGCATTTTCCACATCGTCGTGCTGGTCCTGACTATTGTTGTGGTTGTTTTGAATGTCTTCGGACTGGTAAGTGAGCTGGCAATTCGGTTTTGTAAAATGCGGGTAAGAGGCAGGCTTATTTTACATTGATTGTTGTAGGCGTCCATCATTTTGAAGCTGAAGATTGTCCGTTCCTCGCATTTCAATCCGGACCGTTGCGTGTTGTATATGAACGTCTCATTTCTGTTTGCATCGACCGGCTACCTTTTTCAATTCTTCCCGGAGACGCGGAATCTGGTGACCTGCACGGAGGATGGCCTGCGCCAGCAGTTGGTCAGAATGAATGAGTGAGTGGAATGAGGCTGTGGTCCGTCCATTGATTGACTTGATTGTGTCAAATAATTTTTTGAGTGAACGTCGATTGATTGATTGATTGAACCTTGATTGATTGATTGATTAAACGTTGGAGCAGTAGATTGATTGATTGATTGATTACGTCGTCTCTTTGAATGGCCAGTTTAATTATTCCAGCATTTAATTGTTGTATTATTTCCATTATTGTTTTGATTGATTGACAAATTGAGGACCGTGACAGCTTAGCTTGCTAAGAAATGTAAAACACAATTGCCAGTTTATTCTTAAGCAATTACAGTTAATTAATGCTTGGCATTTTAATTATTGCTGATTATTGCTATTATTCCTTACATTTAGTATGAACGCTTTTACAAAGTCTCGAGTTCCTTTGACTGACACTGGATTTTACATCTGTTGTCTTGCTGAAATAAATGGGCCTCGATTTCAGTGCCGTAACACAAATTTTTTTACTCGTTTGTACGTGTGAGGTTAATGTTTATTTATCTTGCAGCTGGAGTGTCCAATTTAGCCTGTGCTTGCTCTCCTTCCTGCTAACCTACATTTTCACGCTCTCGGGCTTGGTGTGGTTTGGCCACCTGATGTTTGCCTGCTTCCTGGACTTCCAGAAGATCATCAACTCCCACCGGAAGACCAAAGTGACTACCTTCCCTTTGGCGCGGTCCAGCCTGGTCTTCTTTCACGGCACCGCGTGGCTGTTGCCGCTCGTACCCGCCATTGCTATGGTCCTTCTGAAATCGGTAAATATACAAGGAATCACAAACCGAGCGGGAAATGAACACATACGAGAGGGGCCGCTATTCAGAAAAACATTCAGCACGAGTACAGACAAGAGACAGACAGACAAACAGAAGGAAAGACAGGCAGGGAGGTAAGCAGAAAGACAAAGAGAAAGAGCGATAGCCACACAGATTGAAAGTCAGACAGGCATGTTTTTATACAGACAGATAAACAGATAGACAGACACACAGACATATAGACATATAGACGGACGGCAGTCAGACAGGCAGGCAGACAGGCAGGATGGCTGTCAAATAGACGCACAGGCATATGCAGGCAGGGCGACAGACAGATCGATAGACAGATAGCTGGACTGAGCAAACCAAGCAATGGACTAGAGCGCCTGTACATCGATTAAGCCGTCCAGGAGTGAAAATAACTGATCACATAGCAGACATGCAGTAAAACAAATCAATTCACTGATTGAGAAGTAGTCGCGTAGCCAGACAAGCAGAATATAATTACTGGGCTTGGTTAGCTTTATTCAGTTATTTAAATTATTTCCTGACTTTTTGCACATCAATTTGTCTTAAACCATCCGCCCCAGAAATTACACGTTCATCCAGCCCTTCCTTCAGTTTATGTGTTTTTTTGCTGTATTTTCCTAGGTCGAGGGAAACAGTCTTCTGGGCGTCTGTATGATCACTCCCCGCTACAAGACAGCCTTTGTGATAACGCCCTTCGCCATCGTCCTCCTGACCGTGTCCTTCTTCACCGGCCTCTGTAAGAATCCCGTTTTCCTCTAGGCTCTTTGAACCTGCCCAAATGACTTATCTAATCCAATGTGTTTTGCACACAGACTGGTGGAATCTCAGACAGTCGCAGCTCAGCCAGTTCGGCACCCTCAAAACTCAGCGCAACGTTTTGCGCCGCCTTCGACTAGTCGGTAAGAGATTCGTTCTATCATCAGTCATTGAAACGTCATTCCCTTTCACTTGACGGAATACCTGCTTCCACTATTCAGGCTTGATTTGTTTGGTCGTGCTGGTCCTCCACATCCTCCAGCTGGCCGGTATCTGGTGCCTGGTCCACAATGAACAAATATGGAACGACAAATTGCTAGACTTTATCCAGTAAGCTCTGCTTCCCCGTTTCGGGGCTTTTAGAGTTCGATTATAATGGCTTTGCTGATTTTGACTCTGCAGATGTCAGCTGAAGTCGTCCACATCGGAGGCGCCCCAAGACTGTACCGGCATTTTGAAACCTGTCCGAAAGTCCTACTTGGGCGCGTTTTACGCTATGATCGTGCCGTATTTTTCCACCGGAATCGCAATCAGCATGTGGACCTGGAATTCGTCTAATTTGCGGCGATGGAAGGCGCTGGTATATGGAGGGAAACTTTCGTATGTATTCTTCCGTTCGGGGCTGATCTGCATGGTTATCTCTTAGTCTGTCTGTCCGTCTGTCTGCCTGTATGTCGGTCTGTCTGTCTGGCTGTATGTCTGTCTATCTGCCTGTCTCTCTATCTAGCTGTCTGCCTGTCTGTCTAGCTACCTGTGTCTGCCTGGTTGTCTATTTGTCTGTTTTTCTGTCTCCTGTGTGTCTCTCTGTCTAGGTCTAGGTCTAGGTCTCTGTTTGTATAGCTGTCTGTTTATCTTTCTGTTTCTTTATATAATTGTATGTGTGTCTATAAGTCTGTCAAGCTGCTGTGTCTGTCTAACCGTCTCTCTCTCTAGTTATCTGTAGGGCTCTGCGTCGCTTTGCCGGTCGCTGTATCTGCTTACTTAGCTGATCTATCCATTGTCTGATTGTGGTCTTTCATGTCATACTTCTGGTTCATCATCTCTCACATCTCACATTATCCTTTTTCAGGGAAATGCAAATCTACCGAAATACCTCCCGAGGCGATTTGCCAGATTACGAACTGAAAGACGACGGCCGGGTCGTGGCGGAAAACGGACGCATGCTGCTGAAAGATCCCATCTTGAAGAAAACCTACAGCGTCCCGCGCAACGCAACTCGGCCGGCGGAGGTCGTTTTGGCGGAGAAGGACCATACAGACCGGCGGAAATTCCAGCGGAACTCCATAATACAGGGTGATTACCGTGGTCGATACCAGTGATGGTTTCCCTGTTGAACCGGTCCAGCACTGGACCGCAGACTGGGAAGATCCAAAGGCTTATATATAGGAAACCATGACGCTTACTTAATTTTCCGCTTTTTTGCAGGCCAAAAAATCAATTCAGTGGCTGTGTTTGAGCAGGAACCGGATGATAAACTGGAAAACTGGCAGGAAAGGGCTCGAGAATGCCGGCTCGGTCGGAGAAAATCTGATGTTAGTCATGGGATGCTTGCCTGAATTCATGTCTGTCTGTTTGTTTGCATGAGTGTGACTTATCGCGTTTTCGATCGGTATCTACCTGCAAGCCTCTGTGTTTCTATCTGTGATTTCTTGTCTGTCAGCCAGCCTGCTTGATTTCTCTGTCAGTGTGTCTGCCCGCCTATTTCTCTATCTATCTATTTCTATATGCTTGTGTGCCTGTCTATTTCTCTCTTTGCTGTATGCCAGTCTATTTATCTGGCTGTGGGTCTGCATGTCTCTCTGCCTGCCTGTTTCTCAAATCTGGTTGCATGCATGTCTATTTCTCATATGTCTGTCGGCATTTCGGTCTCCTCTAAGTCTCTAAATGTCTGCTTGCCTATGTGCCTTTCTCCATTTCTCACGTTTGCCTGCCTGCTAATTTCTTTGTCTATTTCTACTCATCTGTCAATATGTTGATGTGCCACCTTTCTTTCGTAAGAAGACCCATCACTAGTTTTCTCCATGCCTGCGTATCAGACTCAAAACACCCCTTCCATTACAGATCGGTCTACACCACTCGGGCGGGAGCGGCTTCCGCGTGTCCGGCAACCACCAATCCCACCACAATCTCGTGGAGCATCGCGTGGCCAGCGCCAGCAGGTCCATCAACCGGACCAGCTCCCACGGCAGCGCGCTCCACCAGCAAGTCGCCAGGAAGAACTCTCACGGCAATCATTCGTCGTCGTCGCAGCAGCCAGCTGCCCTTGTCCGGGCGCCTTCCCTGACACGGAAGCCAGGCCCAGCAAAGCGTGGCGACTCCATCAGCTCCTCCGAATTCATACAATTCTGAGTGTATTCCGAATGCCTCAGTGTTTTACCGTATTTTATTAAGCTGCAATGAGGAAAACTTACGTAGGACTGTTTTTCTGTAAAAATGCAACGCCCCGCTCGCTTCCCATGATAAAACAAGTATATTAATTAGAAAACATAGGACAGGATAAAAACGAAAACATAGCGACGAAAATCCGAAAGTTCGACAAAAATACAGCTCTGGTGATACCGGCTTTAGAATTCGCCATTTTCGTCGTCCTGGCCGTCGGTAGAGTCCGCGCCGGCCTCCTCGTAGTCCCTCTCGAGGGCGGCCAAATCTTCTCGGGCCTCGCTGAACTCGCCCTCTTCCATGCCCTCGCCGACGTACCAGTGGACAAAGGCGCGCTTGGCGTACATCAGGTCGAACTTGTGGTTCAACCTCGCCCAGGCTTCCACGATGGCGGTGGTGTTGGAAAGCATGCAAACGGCACGCGGAACGGCTGCCTGATCGGCGCCCGGGACGACGGTCGGTGGCTGGAAGTTCAAGCCAACCTAAACGAATCAAATAAAAAAAGTCAAGAAATATTCGGAGGAAACCACTTATTCGTCTGTCTGTCTGTCTGTCTGTCTGGCTCTCTGGCTGGCTGGCTGGCTGGCTGTCTGTCTGTCTGTCTGTCTGTCTGTCTGTCTGTCTGTCTTTAATCAGTAAGTATGACTGCCTATATATTTGTCTGACTGCTTGCCTATGAGCTTTCTCTCGGCTGGTCTCTCAGTCTGCCTGCCAATACATTGGTTTGTTCACATGTGGTTTTGCTTGTCTGAAAATTACAGTTTTCCGGCTTCCCCATTTCGTACCTTGAAACCGGTCGGGCACCAATCCACGAAACGGATGCTCGACTTGCTCTTCACGGTCGCGATGGCCGCGGTGACATCCTTCGGAACCACATCACCGCGGTAGAGCATGCAGCAGGCCATGTATTTGCCCTGGCGCGGGTCGCACTTCACCATCTGGTTGGCCGGCTCGAAGCAGGCATTGGTGATCTCTTGGACCTTGAAACGTACACAAGTAAATACACTAGCACCTGCTCTCGTATACATAGTAGTGTCAGCAATAATAAGTTTGTTGATAGTAAAGGTGGAGTTGTCCCTATCGCGTTGTTCTCGACGAACGTACCGACAACTGCTCGTGGAACGCCTTTTCCGCTGAAATGACGGGTGAGTAAGATACCAGCGGGAAGTGGATACGCGGATACGGCACCTACACAAATGAAAGTCTTTGTAGGAATATCGAAAGATGGACAGACAAATAGATAGATAGATAGATAGATAGACAGACAGACAGACAGACAGACAGACAGACAGACAGACAGACAGACAGACAGACAAACAGTGGACCAAACATAAATCGACAATCTATTTTAAACAGCGATCAGCCACATACTTCCGGAGCGGGGTAGACGCAAAACTCCAACTTTGACTTCTTGCCAAACTCGACAGACAAGCGTTCCATGAGCAACGAAGTGAAACCCGAACCAGTGCCACCGCCGAACGAATGAAAAATAAGAAATCCCTGCAGGCCAGTGCACTGGTCAGCCAACTTCCGGATCCGGTCAATGGTGACGTCGACAATCTCCTTGCCGACGGTGTAATGGCCACGAGCGTAGTTGTTGGCGGCATCCTCCTTCCCGGTAATCAGCTGCTCCGGATGGAAAAGCTGCTTGTAGGTGCCTGTCCGAACTTCGTCTGCAAATAAGAAATCCTATAATGTGCATGAGAAAAAAGCTGTTCAAATAACAAATAACATGACATGAAACTTTCACTCTACTCAATCCGTGGTCACAAAAAGCTTTGTGAAATCTAGCGCGTTAACGACAAAACGCATGCTGCGTGTCTGTGTGCCTCCTGGCCCGTCTGTCTATGCGTGTCTATGTGTCTGTCTGTCTGCGTGCGTCTGTCTGTGTCTCTTATCTAATTGTCTACCTATCTGTCTATACACTATCTAAACAGATGCCTGTACGTCTTCATTTCTACATATCTCTATGTTTGTATGTTTCATGTATGTCTGTTTGACTGTTTGTCTGTATGTTTGTATGTTTCATGTCTGTATGTTTATATCTGTATGCGGAGGAGGTGTCTATAGCTCCTGACCACATCTTCTCAAGAGATCACAAAAAAAGCCACAACTCGGTTGCGCATGTGTACTTCTGAAGTGTTGTGCACAGTGCAGTTTGTTGACCGACAGATGAGAATCAGTCGGTGGCTGAGAGCGATCTGACCTTCGGCACAAACCAGCACAAGCGACCGACTCCGCTTTGCATTTGGCATCACCAACAACCAACGACACTCAACTTCCAACGGTTTAAAATTAAGCCAATCTCCTACTTTCAACCCCGCTGCGAAGCAATTGCATGTGCGGACTAAAAGTCAAATATAGAATGGTGCCCCACATACAGTGAAAGACGAATAACTGCCTGAACTGAGATTCGGTTGCGTAAACTAATCAATTGATTGATTGATTGGGCCAATCTCAGACTCAAAAAAATTCAGGCATGCTTTTCTCGACTGGAAAAAATATAAAATGGTGAAATATTTTTTGACTTACCGACAACAGTAGGCTCAAGGTCCACAAAAACAGCTCGCTAGACATCGTTGGAGAAAAAACAGAAGCACACAATTAGAAAAAGTCAAAGACTTCCGGCATCACGGCAGAGTGACGCGCTTAACACCATCACAATCATCACACGGATTGTTTTTCTTGTCAGAGATATTTTATCTCGCAAGAAAAAACAACAACCGCGGCCCCGCCTCACTTACGGGAACGTATTTGCCTGACCCAGTTTCGCTGAAGAAAGTGGTGAATGAGTCTTGGCCGTCACGTTTGCCGCCTTCCTTCGACTGCGACATCCGTCCGTCCGGCTGGATGCCGTGCTCCAGGCAGTACAGTTCCCAGCAGGCATTGCCGATCTGCACTCCAGCCTGTCCGACGTGGATTGAGATACATTCACGCTAAAACAAAAAAAAACATTAATTAATTATTACAGCCAATTAATAGAAAAAATTCAGGTGGAATCATTAAACACAATCCCCGTGGGAAACCACAGCCAATCACTGTAGCATGCCACAGGGAGAGTGCCGAATAATTCCAATTGGAGGTGTAAAATTCAGGCACAGCCTGAGACCTTACCATTTTCTTTGAGGTCGCCGAAATAGATCCGCAAATAGTTTGATATTAAGAAGGGAATCTTGTGAGCTGTACGGGAAAACAACAAATTATTTTCCACGGGGGTAGGTGGTATCCGGCTTCATAGACTGCAACGGTGATGAAGCGATGTGGTGCGCGAGCGAGCGAAAAGTACGCAAGATTTTAATGCCACACGGAGTCAGACGAAGCATTCGCCGCCCTCGAGGGCATGGAGAGAGACTTGAAAGAGATAAGCGTTATTTATACCCAACGGGTGACTGTAACTTGACGATGACTCAAACGGGAAAGTGGGCCGGCCGGCAAGATGGCGACGTCAGCGTCGTCGGAAGATCTCGGCACACGGAAAATAAACCGGTCAGTCTATAATTAATGAAGCACCTGTTTGCCTGTTCACCTGCCTGTCTGTATGTCTTTCTGTTTGTTTGCCTGTTTGTCTGCCTGCCTGAATGTCTCTCTCTCTCTCTGTCTGCCTTCCTGCCTACTTGTCTGTCTATCCGTCCGTCGTTTGCCTGCCTGTGTCTGAATATGTTGTCTGTCTGCATCTTTTCAGACATTGCTCACCATTCTGTTACAAGTCTGTCTGTACATCCCGTTGGATGTCTGAGTGCATACCGACAAATGAGCATAGATATCTGTCCATCCTGCCTGCCTGTCTATTCAGATGCCTGTAAATCTGTTTGTCTGCCTCCATGTCTGTTCTTTGTCTTTACAAGTATTTGGTCTGAAGTCTAGATAGACATCAAACTCATATTTGAAGGTGGGTCCAGCGGCAATGTCTGTCTGTACCCCTGCCTCTCCTGTGTTTCTACACATGCCTGTATGCAACTGCACGGGGCAGTTGTCTGCCTTCCAGTCAGACACTATACGCGTCCGTCCTTCTGCCTCAGTGACTGCGTTTGCAACCTGCGTTCCTGCGAAGCCCGTACGAAGACCAGATTTCAAGTCTGGATTTTGTAGGCACGATGTTTCCAGACTCATTTTATTCTTTCAGACAAAAACAGGTGCGTCAAACACAAAACCGTCAAGGTAAGGATTAAAAAGGGTTCACACACGCTAAACACAATTTGTGGAGACCGATTCGAAGAGTGTCTCAAAATTGGCCGTGGGATGAGAATAAAGATTAAGACAAAAACCAAGTTCAAAAGCGCTTCTAAAATAATAAGTGCCTCTCTGTCTGGAGGTTCATGACTGCGTGATTTCAAGTCTGATTTTCAGTCTGTTTAAGGACGAGAGATTCCCGAGTCAAAATGTATCGAGCGAGAGAAAAAAGGGCCAGAGATTAAAGAAGGGAAACGAGAGGAGTGGTCTCAATATTCCTCGCCTTCCTCACCAGCGTCGACAGAGTCCACACCGACCTCCTCGTAGTCCTTCTCGAGGGCGGCCAAATCTTCACGGGCCTCGCTGAACTCGCCCTCCTCCATGCCCTCGCCGACGTACCAGTGAACAAAGGCGCGCTTGGCGTACATCAGGTCGAACTTGTGGTCCAGACGCGCCCAGGCTTCGGCGATGGCCGTGGTGTTGGACAGCATGCAGACGGCACGCTGCACCTTGGCCAAATCCCCGCCCGGCACCACCGTCGGGGGCTGATAGTTGATTCCCACCTGAAATGAAAGAAAAACAAAGATGGAATCACATGTTCACTTTCAACCGCTTCGCAAAAAATAAATGGCACAAAAAAATCAGCAATTCAACCAATCAAGCAGCCGCTACATTCGTCACACTGCTTCTTGCCAACTGATTGTTGATTGTTCGAAAAAGCAAATTGAAACTGTTCAATCAATATCAAGCAGTCGGTCAGTTGATTGTTGATTGAGCGGATGGACACTTAAGCAGATAGATCGATCAAACGCAAAGCCACTCGACTGATTGTGTTGTACCTTAAATCCAGTCGGGCACCAGTCGACAAACTGGATGCTGCGCTTGGTCTTAATGGCCGCGATGGCGGCGTTCACGTCCTTGGGCACAACGTCACCGCGGTAGAGCATGCAGCAGGCCATGTACTTTCCGTGGCGCGGGTCGCACTTGACCATCTGGTTGGCCGGCTCGAAGCACGAGTTGGTGATCTCCGAGACCTAAAGACGAAAATGCCCACACAGCATAAAGTAAACGCCAGCGAATCAAAACCCAAAGCAACTGGAACTCTTGCATTATTATTACTATTATTATTATTTATTTTTATTATCATTAGGGAGTGATGTTATTAATTAAAGAATTGTATTTAACTAACAATTTTTTTAAACTCCAAAGCAAGTTTAGCTAGAAAACTTCAAACTTCAAAGATATTGAATAAATTGCGTACGTATTATTTAAATTTTTATTTAATTACAATTTTATTTTTGGAGTTTTATTAAAGCCGCAGATTCGTACCGTCAACTGTTCGTGATAGGCCTTTTCAGCGGAAATGATCGGGGCGTAGGTCACCAGCGGGAAATGGATACGGGGGTAAGGAACCTGTAAAGCGGAGAGCAAATATTACACTTACGCTGGGGCTAAACAGTGGATGGTCATAAAGAAAATGAACCATTAAGCAGCACAAGAAACAAACAAACCACACATGCAACATACCAAGTTGGTCTGGAATTCGGTGAGATCGACGTTGAGAGCGCCGTCGAAGCGCAGCGACGCGGTGATGGAGGAGACAATCTGCCCGATCAGGCGGTTGAGGTTGGTGTAGGTCGGACGCTCAATGTCAAGGTTCCGACGGCAAATGTCGTAGATGGCTTCATTGTCCACCATGAAGGCACAGTCAGAGTGCTCCAGCGTGGTATGGGTCGTCAGGATCGAGTTGTACGGCTCCACCACGGCAGTCGACACCTAAAGAGAAAGTGGTAAGGATGATGGGCAAAAGAGAACGAAAATCTAACAAAATTTTAGTAAATAATTCAAATACATTTTTAGTACTAAATTCTGAATAAATATAGTCGGCCAACACCAAATAATGTCTTAAATGTAAATTAAATAAATACTTAAACCAATTTCTGGTTAATTGAACACAAATTCGTTATCAAGGATATGGATGAAAAATGAAGCCAATCAATCGTTCAGCGAAACAGAAAAGTTAGCAATCAGCCAATCAATCAAGCACCACAAGATCACTTCCCAGCAATTCTTCACCTGAGGGGCGGGGTAGATGGAGAATTCCAGTTTGGACTTCTTCCCGTAGTCGACCGACAGGCGTTCCATCAGCAGGGAGGTGAATCCGGATCCGGTCCCACCGCCGAACGAGTGAAAGATGAGAAAGCCCTGCAGACCGGTACATTGGTCGGCGAGCTTGCGCACGCGGTCCAACACCAGGTCGACAATCTCCTTGCCGACGGTGTAGTGCCCGCGAGCGTAATTGTTGGCGGCATCCTCCTTCCCGGTGATCAGCTGCTCTGGATGGAAAAGCTGGCGGTACGTTCCGGTTCGCACTTCATCTGCAAGAGAACAAACCGAGTGTCACTGGTCAATCTTGAGTGGCGGTCAGCCGGACGAAAATTATTTCTCGAGGACGTCTAAAAACCGCTTCCCCCTCTCAAACTTTAAAGACAACCATCTTTCAGAACTAAACTAACTAAAATCTTTTAATCTGAAGCAAAATTAATTAAAGAATTAAAAAAGTTTCAAGCAATTTCCGTTAAACTATCAACACAGTCAAACTAAAAATACTTTCCATGCAAATTTGACGTTTTCAGGGTCGCATGTTGAGTTGGACTTCCGTTACTGTGCCACGACGGCAATCCATGATCAAAATTGAATTCCCCACCATCAGGCCAGTCAGCTTACGCGCTATTGGCCAGTCTAATCAAATCTCTTCCCTGTCCGACGGGCATTTTCAACAAGCTCCGAAATATTCCTCCGGGAAAATCGATTTCGAAGTTTTACAGAATTATGCAAACAAATTCAATCAGCCAATGATCCGGGAGCCATACCGGCGTCATATCAAGAAAAAAGGACAATAAATCAATAAAAGTGCATTACGATGGGAACAAAAATTCTCAAAAGAGATCTATCACGCAATCTTCTCACTAAGAGCACCTCAACCGAGCGATGAGCGCGGCGCCACACACACACCAACAACTGCCCTCACTACTCACACACATCAGCACAGCACATACACACGAGAAATAAATAAGCGACCTCGATCAGCATGGCGTCTCTCTCACTCTACAACTACTGCCAACGCGACGGACGTTATCGACCCGGAAAACGGCCTTCTCCATTTTCAATGATGACAACCTCAATTTCCCCCCGTCCCCCATCTGCTCCTCTTCCTCTTCAATCTCCACAGAACACACATAAAAAACTTGACCAACGTACTGGTGACATTTAATTTAAATAAAAAATATAAGAAAAGCCACGTTTCCGCATTAAAATAAGCTTTCAAATAAAAAATCCTAATATTTAAAGTAGATCAAAACGTACCAACAACGGTCGGCTCGAGATCGACGAAGACGGCCCGCGGAACGTGCTTGCCGGATCCGGTCTCGCTGAAGAAGGTGTTGAAGGAGTCGTCAGCGGCGCCAACCGTCTTGTCCGACGGCATCTGCCCGTCCGGCTGGATGCCATGCTCCAGACAGTAAAGCTCCCAGCAGGCGTTGCCAATCTGCACTCCGGCCTGTCCGACGTGGATAGAGATGCATTCGCGCTGTGGTGGGGGAAAAAACACAGCCACGAATTAGTTCAGTCAATCAACAAGGTCGTCAATCAAGCAATAAAAACTCACTGACGTGAGAACAGGGAAACGACTAAATGAACTGATGCGGGTCTACGAGAGCAAACAGCACTTTCCCTGACTCCAAAAGCAACCATTTCAAAATCAAACGGATTATACATTCAAACCGCTCTGTAAAATGGTGCAGTTTAGGTTCGCCAAAGAAAAAGTTAGACGAATCACCATGCAATATTAATACGAAAATTTGATAAACCTCAAAGACAATGAAGAGACGAAGCAAGAGGTCGTGAGAGAGTTGAAAATTCAACGACAACGAACTCTGCCTAAACTGAACGTGGAGACTGCTGAATGATTCCCAGCAAAGTCTATTGAGAAATGCAAGGCACCTCCCTGTGCGTGACGCGGCTTTTTAACAGGAAATGGTTCAATTGAGTAAAATCAACATTTTCAACGCCAAATTTCGGAGT
>LRSR01010877.1:0-62883 GCA_001579985.1 Hypsibius dujardini | reverse complement strand
ATTTTGGGAAGTATCTGTCTGAATCAGATGTTCGTTTATAGTCCGTATAATAAGCCAGCACGAGGACCAGGGGGCAAGCGGCACGTTTTAAAAACCTGAACTCAAAATTCGGTCTACATTCCGTGACTGTTTAGAAACTTATAGGGGTGTGGGGGTCTGACTTTTATGGCCCCGGGATTTCAGAACATTTAAAAAAACACCAGTTTTTCGATCAAATTTGAGGTTTGTGTGCGTTTTGCCCCTTTGCCCACTTCTGGCCCTACCATCACGGGGTTTTAAAATAATCAGGAACATGAAGCCCTGGCCCTAGCACGAGGGGTAGTGGTTCCGATTTGTAAGGACCTTATAAACGAGTCCCTGGTCCGAGCTGAAGTTACCATCTGTCACCGTGATCACTTCTATACGTGCTATATTTTACCCTGCGGCTGACACGTGACAACACTGCTAAAGTTACGATACGTTCATAGTCCGTATGAAAACGCCAGAAAGCCACTCGAAAAGGGTTAACTCAGATCCCTTTGCTAGACCGACAATGAACGTCTTTCTAACAATGTCAGAAGGACTCTCAAGATTAGTGTTATTTTGGGACTTGGTCTGGCAAGAATTGTCTACTATGCCAGAGCAGACGATCTGACACTTTTTGGTCGGGCATCTGACCCGGACTATGAACGTAGAGACTTCCTCCTAACCTTCTAAAAGTACGCGGGTGTGTTCTGCTTACCGTCGGCAAAAACAACGCACCTTGCAAGCTCCATATTTGACTTGAGCAGAGGCGTAAAAAGGCACTGGAGCAAAACCACCGCTACCTACTTAATTAGCGATTAATTACGAGAGATTTTATTTTTGTTAAATTGGTGAAAGTGTGAATCAAAAGTCAAAACTGCCCCCTGTAATGGGGTTTAGGCTACAAGTCCTCCTCCCCTTCCTCCTCTTTATGCCCTCCTTATTTCTATTTTCTGGTGCTGACCAATGTCCTCTGATTCGATAAAATGCGGATGGGTTTAGAATTCTTCATGTTTCCTCATCACAAAAAGGTCAAACACTATTGGACATTGCCCGAGTGAGTACGGAATGAAAAACCAAAACGGGGAAGATTATCTCATGAATCTAGTTATAACACGGCGGACTTTCACTGGTGAGCTGACTTTGGCGGGCTGCCTGAAAATAGCCCATGCGACAAGCTTGTCCAATGCGTGACATATAGCCCACCCGACAAGTTCGCCCAGCGGCCAGTTCTCGCTCTCATCTGGGTAGCCCACCCTACAACTCCCAACTCACCTGCTTGGTCTTTCCCCAGTTACTCTTTACCACTGGTTAGCCCGGTGACCGGATTGGGCGCAAAACTGTCTCTCTCTCTCTCTAGATTCACTCTGTACCTCTCCGTATTTTTGGAAGTATATAAAGGTCTGCCACCTTAAGAGATATCAGTTCCTTCTCGGCAACAAACAGTTCTAACAATTTGTTTTCGTATTGGTTTTGGCCGTCTTCGACGACCGTGTTCCCCTTCGGCATTCGCAATGTCAAAAGGAATAAAACCTTTACTCCCCCTGAAATGGGTTCTCGTGTTTGAATAAGTGCCAAGAGAACCGGAAGTGATACTAAAAGAATTTGGAACAATTGGGCTTTCAAAAATTATCAAATGGGTTATGATGACCCAAAGAACCTGGGTTAGCACTTGTAAAAGCAACAGGGAACAAAAATGGGTAAGGGGACTTGTAGCATAAGCCCTATAATGGAACCATACCCCCTCCCCTTGATTAAATTTTCATTCAGATGCAAATCTCTCCGCCCCGCGCGGAAAGTCTCTTTCGCCGTTGGTATAATTAATTAGCTAAAACGTAATGAAAATCTATCCATTCCATGAGAAGCATTGATTTGTGGTTGATTTCCGATTTTCGTGCAACATGTATACTTTGACTAAAAAATCTGTTCAATGAAATTACAGTAAACAAGTGGTGTGAAATAACTTGGCTAAATGGCAGGGTAACTGGTCTCACGGCTGCGAGTTCCTCGGCGGCATCGTCATAAGCGAGCACCACATAGACCAACGCTTATGCGGCTCCCAGTGCCTGAAGGTCAGTGAATGCACCCACAATGTGTACGGCCCCTATGACCGCAAGTGTCAGCTGAAGGGAGGACCCATGGAGAAAAGCTAGGCTCTCGACAACGGCAACGACGACTGGATGTGCGGTGTTCATGATGACGAGGCCATTCAGTGGAACGGACAGGACTGAGCGCATCACTGCACCTTCCCCGGGAACAACATTAGCGACCACGACATCGCAGCATCCGAATGCGGCTCCAAGTGCCGGACGGCCAGGGAATGCATACACTATGCATTCGACCGTTTCATGCTATTGTTCTCGCTCGCGAAGAGGGACTTTTACCTAAACGAATCCGAACGAAGAAATTCGCTGAGGCCGCTCGTTCTGAAGAGCATCTTTTCCCTCGTCAGAGTTCATTCACTCATTGGGCTAGAAGCGAAACAGATCACTCTTTTGAGATGGAAGGGAGGAGTTCGCAGAGGAGGAGGTCAAGGTGGAAGATAGATCCACGGATAGGAGACTTAATTTTCCGTCACGAATGCGAGTAAATTCGGTAATTTGAGCAGATTATAAAATGGGATTTGTTCCATACGGTCAGGTCAAAGGTACTGGCCATGACCTTAACAACTACACAACCACTCCAGACTGTTTTTCACTGGAAATTTCACTTTAGTTCAAATTCAGAAACTTAGCAAATTAAGACATTAAGGTTCCCAAAAGACTGAAGCGGAATATAACACATAACAAGAAATGGTTTGAAACACTAAAAATCCCAGTTGGATGCTTGCCAAATAAATGCCTGCTGTGTTGTAAAACTGTAAATGTTGATTGAAACATCTTGACTGCCATCCTGTCACAAGCCTTTAAAGTGTCATCCGCTGAACCTTCTAAAAAAGGGCTTGGTATTTTAGGTCGCCTCCAAAATAATGTAAGCGGCGAACGGTGAGTGGAGATTACAAAATTCAACTGACGCCACTTTAACTTGAGAAGTCATAGGCGGATTGAGCATAGGGGACTGCATGCTTACACGGCATGGGCGACTGCGTCAATCCGCCTGGGACTAACACTTCCGTTGGATTTTAGCGTACCAATTTACCTTAAACAACGCACAAGCTTTCCCATGTGGATGACCGAGATCTTCCGCCGAAAAAAGTTCCAGGAGGGAGAGAGAAGCAGGGGAGAACGCGGGGAAAGAAAAATGAGATCAGAACATGGGAGAACGAAGAGGAGCGCCCGAACATGATCTTACAAAATAAGACTCGCGGCAAAGAGCTCCCCGTTCAACGGGGAGAAATTCGTACATTGCAATGATCATGGGCGCTTGATTGACTGCTAGGCACTGTAACGGCACGTACTAGAACATGTGCTGTGCTTGTGTGCTGGCTGATCTTCCGAATTTCTCCCCGTTGAACGGGGAGATCTTTGCCGCGAGTCATATTTTGTAAAGTCATGTTAGGGGACATGGTAATAAAAAAAGGTTTGGTCATGATCGGAGGGTTGCACTGGTAGTTGTTTTCTTGTTAGAGTGGGGGACGTTTGCGCAAGGCGGAAGGGTCCCCTTACGCCACCTGCCGGTGCACAACGAGTGTACAATTTGTGCATAGCACGCAGAAGTGTTAAACGCGCATTGCGCACTTTGCACTTCTGCACAGTCAGACAACCTCGTCTTTTCGTCAACATACCTCTGCTTTGCTTGCTCTCTTCGAAAATTTCTGCGCGGATTCCCTCGACGAGTTCATTCGAGGAGACCACAACAAAACAGCTTTTTGTATCGCGATTACGCTTCCGTACACTTTTACTGCCCATATCAACAGTGCGTGTGCGCACCGTCTTCTAATCTTCCTAACCATTTTTACGAGGGACGATCCCACGTACGGGCAGCATTTGACGCAGTTGTTGTTGAAACAGCCACGTTCATTGCCCAAAGGTAATGACAACTCCACTTTCCCTTCCCGAAATTCCCACGTTTTTTCATCCTGCTTGACCCACTTTTTTGTGGCTTTTCCAGATTTCGGATCAATTAGCCATTCATTAAACATATTTGTAATTGGATTTATTCGCATCACCGGATTCAATTCGGACTTCAGAAGAGCGACGTCATTGGGACAATCAACCCTTTCACCTGACTTGCCATTTGTCCTGCCATATCTCCGTCGCTCACCTGATTCCCTCCTGCCGTAACTTTTACAGCTTTCAACTGATTAGGCTTTCGAAAAAACTAGGACAGGCAAGTTTTAAAAAGAAACTGGTATTATGTCCCGTGGAGGAAAGTCTTGTGGAATAGGGAGAACCTTTCAAAAGAAATCACTCTCGAAAATCCATTTCCCATTATCCTGACTAAGTTTTTTGTTTAATTTTCAGATTTCCATATAGCTTTCTCCCTCTTCCAATATTTACCCCTTGGAATCTGCTGGAAAAATGGCATTTAAAAGGGCTCCGGAGCAACGGCCTCATTAGGCCCAAAGACGCCTCCACCTGCTTGGCCGCATCCGCTGGGATTTTTTCCCCGCACACCGGGTCCACACCTGCTGTGGTTTTTCAAGCTTTGAATTGGTCCGACTTTGGGAAAAAGTTGCGGACGCAGAATCCGCTCGACGCGTCACGTTTTGCGGGGATTATTTCGTCATGGCGGATTGGGGAAAGGATCTGTGGGTGAGTCGTTGCTCGTCTGCTTTTTTCGTCTGACGTTTGGGTTTGGCCGTACTACTCATGAGACTCGGTGTGGGTGCTTGAAGATGTCTCTTCCTCCTCTTGAGGATGTCAGGAGCGTGTCAAGCATCTGTCAGCATGCTGTGCACATCGCTCGCGCGTCTTTGGCTTTTGCCAATTGCCATGGAGTATAATGCCTGGCCTTAATGACTGCATGTGTGTGTGTGCTGTGTGGCTTTCTTCACAAAACAGTCTCGCACAAAAGCGCAGACAGATAGGAGTGTTTTTTGATGAATTTGGCCTATTTCATCCGGTTTCAAGCCAAGCTTTGTCGAAACAAAAATACTCGGAATTTGTGTTTGCAAGGAGCCGGTTCGGAGGGGAAGGCGTCCTGCCCGTTGGTTATTTTATTTTCTAAAAAAAATCCAATTTTTACCATTGTTAAATTTATTATAGATTTTAGTTTTTTAATTTATATACTCTCAGCTAAATAGTTCGCGAGTAAAGCAACCTTCTCGAGACAGAAATTCGTACATATTTATCGTGATGAAAGTGTAGCAGCCAAGTCTGGCCAATTTAGCGTAAGCAACAATGGAAAATTGATCCTATGCTGCTAATACACATTTAATTTTACCGCGAGTTTTTTCAGGCTTGTGACGAATCTTTAGACGACCCTGTAAATTAGGCGACTTTTTGAGGCTATTGCATCTTTAGAAAGCTCTTTTTAAGATTATGGAAGTATGGTATGAGGAGGAAGCAAGCAATCGATAGCCTTGAAGGCAGCCGACCTCACGTTGTTTATTTTTCCTCCAGTTTCGGCATCGTCACGGCTAATTTTTTCAGTTGTTGTTGTTAAAACAAGCTAATGAAAAACGAATCTTTCACCATCAAATTTGATCAAGTTTATTGAAAACGTCTGCCGTAATTATTATTTGGAAGATGTACTCGCCAAATTCGGCCACCTTAGCATCGATGTCTACGAGAGCCCGGCTCAACTTGGTTGAAACCTTCCGCATTTATTTTTCCAGACTGGCAATAAATGCTAAACAATTCAGGAGCATATGTCAGGAATGGAACACGATCCGTTTCACATTTACAAGCCCACCACGCGGGTTCCATCACCCCAATTTGCATAGATTTTCGCAAGACAGACAGACAGACAGACACGGCATAACCCCAGCATCAGTAATCGCCAGACAATCACAATACTGACTCATTTTCCGATCCACCCCCCAAGGGGTGGAGCTCGCTCGCCTTCTGCTTCCGTTTTCAAAGCATACAATTTTCTAATGCCGGTAATGCTCTTGTACTTTGCAGGCAGCATGAACAAGCGGCCATTGTCTGTCTGCCTCGTCTCTTGCCTAGTCTCGTAATAATTGTTGCATGACATTGTTTGCTTTTTCCGCAAACGAGAGCACATCTTCAAGCACACTGTGGGCAGCTTGTTGAGGAGTGAGTGCGTGTGGAGGTGGCTTGCACGAAACGAAAGAGAAAAAAACATGTGTAATATCGGACAGTTTCCTGAGTGGTTGGTCTGTCTGTCTGTCTGTCTGTCTGTCTGTCTGTCCTGTCTGTCTGTGTGTCTGTCTGTGTTTGCCTATGTCTAATGTCTGTGAATTAGACCATGCATGAATATGAATAATTACGATGGCCACGCGCTCTCTCTCTCCCTCTGTAGGGGGTGCGATAACCGGGCGAGAGTGTTTCGGGCAGGAAACGAGTTTTATTCTCCTCACTCTCTCCGTGGTGTATCTTTTTTTGACCTAGATTTTTTCCTCAGGCATGCTGATGATTGCTGACTGAGATTTTTTCTCCCCCGACTGTGTGTGTTTGTGTGTGTATGTATGTCTGTCTGTCTGTCATATCAGTTTGAGCGCCGTGTGTCGAAGTAACACCTCGAAAAAGCGTCAAAATGGGATGTAGTGATATAAATTAAAATTGATTATGATAATTGGAAATTGGAAACTAAAAATTGTAAAACAAACGCAGGACAGGCTTGTTAAATCAATCAATCAACCGTTGGAAGCTGAGTGCATATTGAACGATCGATGTTGATTGATTGCTTGCTTGATTGATCGCTTGATTGATGGATTGTTGAGCTTTCTGATATTTTTAATCAACCAATCAATCACCTGCTGGATGTGCATGTTGAAATGTGCGTCGGGTTCATAATATCTTTTCTGTTTTGTGACAGTGCCACACAATTCTGGTGACATGGGTGGTGCTAAACAGTTTGGACATTGTGTTTGGACTATGACAGTTTAGAAATTGGGAAAAAACAATTTAAATAATTGATATGGATTTGCCGTTATTTTTAAATTTCTTCCGTTGTGAATCAGATTTTTTTATTATTAGTTATTATAATTGCCTTAAAACTATTGTCGCTATTTCTTTGCAGGATCAGTACGATGCGATCGCGATGCACACGCAGAAGGGGTTGGAGTTTCTCGACCGGTTCTCCGCCTTCTACAAGCAGCGCTGCGACGTCGAGGTGAAATACGCCAAAGATCTCAAGTATGTGTGGGTGGGACAACTGGGAGGAGAACAATTAATTTGCCTCCCACTGTTTAAACTACAACGCAGTTGCTTTTCTATTATTTATAATTTATTTACTTTTCAATTTTAAATTCAGTTTTTTACCTTGCTGTTTTACTTATTGTTATTTATCTCACAATAAGTTACTGTTCAATGTCCTACCTATTTGAGTAATTAATTATCATTTCGTTATTACGAATAATAATTTTAGCTTTTCTCTTATTTATAATTTATTCATATTTTTTATTCCAGTTTAGATTTTTTAACTTACTATTTACTTATTTTAATTTATTTCACAATAAGTCACTATTTAATATGCTATTTAATTTATTTAATTTAATTTTTTTGAGAATAGTAATAATTATATTTTGAGACAAATAATTTAAATTTTTCGATTCTGCATAGGAACTTGGTGAAGAGTTTCCAGCCAAAGAAGAAGGAAGACGAGGACGGACAGTTCACTTACTACCGCGGTTTTGTCCGGTTGACCAACGAGCTCAACGATCTGGCGGGTCAGCATGAAAGGCTGGCGGAGGAGCTCCAGCAACAAATAGTGGTGAAGATTCAGGGCCAGACGAAGGAGCTACGGGACGACCGGAAGCGAGTTAGTGTGAAGATATGAGACGGTCTTCTGCGGGCGGTCCGTGTGACTTTAACCGATGGAAACTAATGACTTGTCTATCGTATGTTTTAGCATCTGGATGAGGCGAATCGCATACAGAAGAATCTCGAAGCGAATCTTTCTCAGCTGGAGAAGGTGAGATTATGTCCCGGAACCAGACAGATAGGCAGGAGTGGCTGGCAGACAGACAGACAGACCGACAGACAGAAGCACATAGACAGACGCATATGCAGGACGAGACGGGACAGAGATATGAAATTAATTCTAAACGACTTGCTGCTCTGGATTGAATGTCTCATGATTTGTCTCGGTTGCAGTCAAAGAAATTGTATGAGAAAGCCTACCGGGAATCACAGAAAGCTCACGACGGCTACCTGAAAGCGGACGCCAATGAGGAGCTCTCCAAGAAGGCAGTACAAGACGTAAGAGATACCATGCTCAGTGGTTTATGTGTCACTAGTATTGCTAGCATGCGCATGGGTTTTGTTATTACCCACAGTACCAACTGGTTGCACGGAGGAGGGCGGAAGAGTATGAGGTGGCCAAGCAGGATTACGCGGCGAAACTACAGGAGATCAATGGGTTCCAGAAGAACTTTTACGGCCAGATGATTCCGCAGATATTCCACCGCCTCCAGGACGTCGACCACCGGAAGACCATGCAAGTCCGTGAGTCGGTCAAGGTGGCCGCACAGATTGAGCGCCGTATCCAGCCGATCATCGACAAATGCCTGGAGGAGATGGTCCGCTCCGCCGAGGAAGTCAGCTCGGAAATTGTAAATACTTGATGTGCTAGAATTGGGCTTGCATATGAGTTTCCCTATTTGTTCGTGCCTGTCTGCCTCTCTCTGTCTGTTTCCTTGTCTGTGCCACTCTATCTGGCCTTTGCCATGTCTCTGTGTATGCTTTCTGTTGTCGGTCTATCTGTCTGCCTGACTATTGGTTTGTCTCTGTCTGCTTTAGTTTGTCTATTTGCCTGCCTAAATGCCTTGTCTGTCTTCTCTTTGTGTCCACCTCGGTAGGCCTGCTTAGCTGTATCGCATGTGTCATATCCGTAGACTGTTTATCTGGTTTGTGGGTTTGGCTGACTGGTGAACGGTCTGACTAAATCAGTTTTCGGATTAGGATCGCAGCTTGTGTCTTTGGGTTTACCTGAATTTGCGTGTTTCAGGATGCGCAGGTGGTGGTGGACCGGTACAAATCCGGTTTCGACCACCCGCCGGATATTGCCTTCTTTAACCTGGAGGATGGGAACAGCGTGGACTGCGGGACGATAAACAACCACTATCCACCCGCCCGATCCGGAAGTGTTCGCACCATCTCCCAACAGGAGAAGAAACAACGCAAAACGCTTATTGGAATATTCCCGGCTTCAAAGGTATTGAAGGGGCGTTCCTCTGCCTGACTGCCTATTTGCTGGTTTTGTTGTCCGCCTGTCTCTTCTGTGTCTAATGTTTGTAGGTTAGTCTGTCTATCTGCCTGTCTTATTTATATAGCCTGTCTGGATGTGTCGGTCTAACTATTCGTTCTATCTGCCTTCTTTTTTTGTCTATCTAACCCTCTGCATGTTATCCTGTTGCTTGTTTGTTTGCTTCTTAGCCTGCCTAATGTACAATATGCTCCCTTTCCAGACAAAGGAGTTTGTTAAGGAGGATTTCTCAGACTTGCCACCGCAGCAGCGGAAACGAAAGATAAAAGAGCGAATGGACGTCCTCCATGCTCAAGTCATTCAGGAAACCAACACGCGCGACGCGTTGATGAAGATGAAGGGTGTCTACGAGGCGAATCCATCCATGGGCGACCCGAACAGCGTCAACGGACAACTCGTCGAGAACGGCAACACCATGCATAAACTCAACGAAGAAATGCATCGGCTAAGGGTGGGTTAAGATTTGGTTTGGGTTTCATGACGGGAGGCATTAGCAAGCAGACACGCTTTTCAGCTGTATACATTCTGCTTCGCTTATCTTCCGCTAGCTTTGTCTGGATGACACCGAGCAGAACATGCAAGCTCAATCGCAAGCCCGCCTGTCTTCCAACGCCAGCTTCCCCGGCAGCGCATCCAGTCAAATTGGCGGCAGCGTTGAGTCAGTGTCAGCACCCAGTCGGAGCCCCTCCGAATCCAATGTCCCGCCGCCCGCGTCCAATCACCGTCACGCTGTCTCGGCGATACCGTCGGATGACCAGGATCTCTACGAGCCAGCACCGGGAGACAATGGACTCTTTATCGTCGGGACTTGTACTGCCATCTACGAATACGACGGCAAGTTGATCAACCCGACCGATCGATAGACAGGAAGCAGACAAACAGACAGACAGACAGACAGACAGACAGACAGACAGGTACACAGACAGACAGGCTGGCAAAAACCGTTCTTGATGTGTTGTTCCGACTCTTGTAGGTGCCAGTGAAGGCTCAATACCGATCGCGGCCGGCGACGAGCTCCTCGTCCTCGAAATCGACCAAGGCGACGGGTGGACTCACGTCCGCAACGACATCACCGCCGAGGAAGGCTTCGTTCCAACCGCCTACACTAGCCTGAAAGACGACGAGAGCACCCTCTATCGCAACGGCAACGGCGGCCACCACCAGCATCCTCACAAACGCTGAGCAGGCCAGGCGATTAACGCGAGATGGAGGCCAGTTCTGCGACATTAAATCGCCCTTTTTCGCCAGTGAATGGATAATATGGAGTCTCTTTTTCGCGCGCGTTGTTTTTCTCTTTGCTCGTTATTATTGTGTCTGTGTGATTCTGTGCCAAGTCAGAAGAGTTGGGGAAAGAGTCGACTGACAGACAGACATCCTATTTTTGGTTTCCGGATTTTTTTGGCTAGCAGCTCTCGGCTTGTCTCTTCGCGGTTTATCAAGTTTCTAATAGAATTTTTTGGTAAATTTGTCTTCTCTATCGACCATGGGGAATTGTTTTTTGCATCGGTTTAAAGATATGAAATGTATTGAGTTGTTTATGTTCTCACGGTATAGTGGATCGATACCTGGGACCATTGACGGGTGTTTGTGTCTTTTACAAAGATGGTTACGCTCCTTTTGTATTGCTTTCCGCACTGCTGATTGTCTTGTCAGCGCAACACAATGAGGAGAAATAATGTTGAGAGAAAAAGATGAGCCCCTTATGAGTTCGTTTGAGCGTGTCGTGTACGTTGACGGAAATAATTCCACACACAGAATGATGGTGTATGGTATGATCCATGTTTTGTGGCCGCGAATGTTCGGCAGACACAAAACCGAACACTGTTTCGCGACCCTCACGTGCAATTGACTTTCGATACACAGAAGGCAAAAATACCGCTTGGACTCCCATTGTTTGATATCACCAACGTATCGATCTCTCTATTTGTTGGTCTGCCTGCCTGCCCATCTGTCAGTCTGTCTATCTGTATGTCTGCTCGTATGTCTGTCTGTCTATCTGTCTGCCTGTCTGCCTGTCTGTCTGTCTAATACGCTACCGAGCGGAAATTTGTATTGAGGTGTGCTCACAAGCTAGGAACACCTTTTGACAGCATTATCAGGCTTTTTGTGGAGGGATTCTTACAGTATATTCTTTTAGAACCCTTCCCGACTAGCCCTGTCCGGCTATAAAAGCACATCATATGGGAATACATAGAGCCCCCTGATAGGTGCTCTTAGATGTGTCGTGTTGACGGAATTTAGTTTTGAAAATGGACGTGAAAGAAACACGGAGAACTGGCTTGTGATTGTGTGCGCGGATGTTGGACGGACAAGCACAAAGACCATTATGGTGGCCTGGAAGAGTTAATGCCGCTGTCACGTCCAAGCCTTTCAATATTTTCGTCTCTGTGGTCGTTCAATCAGCTGTAGTATCACTGATTGTCATCGGGTTCATTCGGTGGGAAATGAGTATCGTGGTACCATATACTCAAATGAAGATCATACGGAACATAGTACGGTCGTTTGTCTGTTGGTTTGTGTGATACGATGAGCACAACAGAATCGCGACTACTTTAGTGTTCGTCAGTGATCTCCAGCAGAAACTTGACGGACAGACCGCTGGCTCGAGCAGAAGAGCGATCTAATTCATTCACCACGTTGCATTCAGTTCGTGACGGCGTACGTTCCAATTTAAACGCGGGTCCCATGTACCCGTAGACCCAGCTGAAAAACCCGCCTTATTTACGACGATTTTCGGAGGGGGAGCTCAGAATGTCTCCGCTATATATTTTTTGATAGAGCTATAATTATGATAACTCTCAAAACCTGCAGTTTCGCCTCCTGAAGTTCAAAATAGATTCTGCTGATGCAAATCGATTTTAAATTGAATTTCAAAAAGGGCAATGTTAAATTCTTTAAACTTACCTATTTCCCAATATTGAAGTTATCACACTCAAAATCAGGAAAACTGGAATCTTCCACTGTTTTAACAACTTTGAAATTCTGCCAAACAGAAAGCTTTCACATTCTGATCGGTGAAATAAATTTTGAAAATCCATATAATTATTGATCTATTAACAAAATGTAGAGCGGAGACATTCTGGGTTCCCCCTCTGAAAATCGTCCTAAGTTCGTTCAACAGTCAGGTTCCGCACCTGGAACAAGCTCTCTGTACTAAAATTCATTTTATTGATTGGCAGCAGCAGCGGTAGCCTTTTCAAATGACCCGCTCACCAGGTACGGACAGACCCCAACACCCCCCCCCCAACACCCACCTCTCCATACCTCTCACCATCCGTATATAAAAACGAAGGACACTTGACGTCGTCTCGCGGCATATTGCCGTCGAGTCGATCGTCTGCTGCCAAAGAGAGTGTACACACCCGCTCTTCGCATCTCGTTCTCTCTCTCATCTCTCTCCGGCAGCACACCACAAACAACTGCCCCTGGAAAACGTCACCAACGAACCACCACCACCAAAACCTACCGGTCCACTTTAGACGCACGCAGACAAATCTCTCTCTACCTCTCTCCTACCGTGTTCAATAATAACGCGCGCTTACATACCTGCGCTGTACCACTTACCTCCAAACAGACCTGCCTGTGTGAGTACCATGCCTGTCAAGACCCCCAGATGCTTGCACACACCCTGAGACAAGCTCGAAGCTTGCACACGGTTGCACGCTCACCGTTTGCGGTGGCATGAAGTCTGCACCGTTTTTTAACCTGCTTTTCAAACCATAGCATCAGCCTTCAACTATAGTACACGTCTCATTTTTAAGATCTTCAAAGAGCGGACTACTACACTACGCAGATCTTTAATATGGGGAACCTCCATCATGCATGAATGGTTTCTTTCTGGAATTTTCCGGGCTTCCAATTGAATTTTCCGCAGTTGCGAATGAATTGATGAAAGCGGGCGTTTTATTGAAGGATCAACGATTTTTATTATCGGCTTTTTACAGTATTATATATAGCCACTCGGAAAAAATAATATGGCTAATGTGGCTATGGACCGTAATGCAAAATTACTAGCGGTGACCGTGGTGTTGTACCTCATTATTGTCGTACTGGGATTCCCACAGGCGATTGGCATTGGCCTAGCGGTGGTAAGTGCGGTGTGTGGTCAAGTGTCTTGTGTGTTTGATGGATTTATATAGACTGTGCTAGTATATATATATGGGCGAAGGTTGCTTGTGTCGTTCATTGAATTGAATATGGCAACAACGATGTTTGGCCTTCGCCTATATACAGCATACGTATGTGTGTAATTAATTTATTCTGTACCTGTTAGTATATATAAATGTTTACGCTCAAATATTATCGCCACTAGCCGGCTATTGTTCATTCGCATTAACCCTTAAGCTGGTCGGGCTTTTCCCCAAGCCGCAACCGCAGGCATCCAATAAACTGCTGAATTGCATATTACGTTAACACTAAAAAGCTTCTCTTTACTCTTTGCATCTAAACATTGGCAGCTTTTATTTAAATGGACAACTTCTGATCCTGAGTTATTTTTTGAATATCATGAAAACGGGTAATTAGCATTCCAAAATGTTACCAGAACTTTGACAATTATTTTCGGCGCATATAAAATTATTACGCATTTTGAAAATGCCGGAAAAAATGGATAATTAAATAGTTGTTAGCGATGAACTCGTAAAACACAGAACAGACAAAGAGAAACAGATTACTACTGTGTGAATGTATAACATTTTCTGTATGGCAAGTGTGTCTTATACATAAGTTTCTACTTTACCCATCATTCTATTTTCTTATAGAAGATTCATATATTTCTTCTGGAACAGAAGCAGTGGGAAAGTTGACCGGAAAAAATCGATCTGATATTTTAGGCGAAAGGCAACAGAACGCAAGTAGACAGGCAGAAGTCTAAAACGCGAGGGTTATTGACCTGTAGTGCGATCGCGGAGACTCGAGATCACAGAGTAGTAGTGGTCACTGCGCGGTTGATCGATTTCCCGCAATAACAAGCGGACTTTCTTAAATCCGCTTTAAAACACCGATACGGCATTTGGCTTTTTACACGAATCTTATAGCCTTATTAGGCGATAAATTTTCTACAAATTCAAAAAAGAATGGTTAGTTACATGCACCGTATTTTTAAGCTTTTTTACACAAGTGGGATAAATTAAAAAGACCGAGGGCAAAAAATAAATAAAACCGAATGAATGAATGACACTTCCGTTCGATAATAAAAGTCGCAGAGATGGGCGTTGAAAGTTGGACAATGTTTACATATGCTGTCCTTTTTTATCAGTACAGTAGTTCAAATTTGTCGAAACACTTGGCCTGCAGAAAGATCGAAGTGTGGGCTAGTGATAGAGGCGATTTATTTACTTTAACTCACATATTTCGTCTCAACATTAATTTTAGAAAGTACCATCACGTGATCCGTAGCCTTCTATGTCACAATAGCACTGTCCAGGTCTCTAAGATTCAGGCAAGCTGATCCGATTGGGGATTTAGTAGTCACCGGAAAACTGGATAAATGAATGCAATGAACTGCTATGAGTGCGATGAACTCCTAAACTATAGTTCAATATAGTTTAAATTTCGTTTGCATGTTTTTATAATATTTAAATCCAGTTAAAGTCGAGAGAAATTGTGACGTTTTGACGTTAATAATAATGACAATATTTCCCTACACTAGTATACAATTTTACAGCTTTTTTGTATGAGTCCCATGGGAGGAGCCTATAAAAATATTTAACCACAGTAATTAAATCTGTGCGAACGCAAACTGTAAATTTTATATGAAAGATTTTAATGTTAAAACCAACAGTTACAACTATTGAGCGGCTGACAGTGGACGGAAAGATACGACTACGACAACTCAATTTGCCAGTATGAAATCGATCGACAATTTGGCGGTGCCGCAGTCGATTTATTTGAGAATGAATTACCAACCAGATAAATTACATTTAAATTTCCAAATTCTATACGAAAACATAAGGAAATAATGATGCCCTGAGCCCATATGTTCCCGTCCTTGAGTTTGTTTTTAGTGACATTTATTTTTCCTCGTTTTCAGGCACGGCTCCACGGCTGTCCACTCTTCACAGAATTCACCGGTTTCGGACCGATGTTTGGGAGCTACCACAACTGCTCCTATGTCACCTACATGCCTGTCGTCGTGTCCATCGTCTATGGAGTGATACAGGTGCTTAAAAAAATACATATGGAGCCTTACTTAACCTTGCCGCTTTAACCCTAATTTAGGGATCATTTAGAATCCTTACAAGTGGGAACCAGGACCCTTCATGGAAGGGCTAGGGGGCAGGCAAAGGGGCAAAATGCTTTTTTTACAAAACTGAATCCAGACCGACCCCACAACTTCAAAATGACCAGGAACAATAGGCCGCTTTTCGGGTTCGATTTGGAAAAAATGGATTTTACCCCTTTGCCCACCCCCGGTCATACCATGAGGGTTCCTGGTTTCGACTTGTAAGGACCCTAAACTTGTAAGGATCCTCTGGCGCTAAACACAGGGATGATCATTGCAACAGGGACAACGACCTGTCATCCGACAAAGTACAGTTTGCTTGCTGGAGTAAAATTCCACACTGATTTTATTATCGTTTCACAGCTTATATCACACGCTTACGCATTGTATCAAGCAATTCGCCGACCGGAAATTATGTACGTCGCCACTAATTCTAATTGTATTTGACCTACCTGAGCAACAGTACCTATTGTTTCCCAAGGATGAAGATCTTGAACAAAGATCATATGATCTTTTATTACTTTTGCAGACCCAGAATGTCGGTGGCTGGATCGTTGGTGGGAGCCCTTCTCGGGCTCATCCTCACCCTGATCGGGGCGGGCTTGACCACCGGAGGTCTCTACTACTTTTGCCTGTCAAACCGCGCCTTAATGATCCAATATTTCGGAAGGCCCATCACGTAAGAGTTGTTCGTTTATCGTTCCTTACCTGGATTACGAAAGAAGATAACGGAGCTTTCGTTAATAGGTGTGTATCAGGTGAGGCTACACCTCTTCTCTTCCGAGGGTACGATCCCTACCCCGACCTGACGGAGACCGAGGTAACACCACAAAAGAAGCCACGCACTAGAAGATTCGTAGGGCATCTTTCTTCAGACAGACACAGATAGACAGCCATCCTTGAATAAGAAGAAACATGAAATAAGCTTAATTTGCAGGTAAGTTACTGGTTGTCGGTACTTGTCTGGCTCATACTCGTCATTGTAACGGCCATCCGGGCGACCGCGGCACGCCGTGAGCAGACAGATGGCGGAAGCAGTCGGCCAGGGGAAACGTTCCGTGGAGTGACGCTCATCCCGGACAGGTTCAAGAAAGGCACCAGACTGGTGGAAACGATCCCCTCGTCCGGCGGTCAGGAGCGCAGCTCCATGGCCCAATTCGAGACGAAAACCAAGCCAATGGAGACTGCAGCTTGAGTTTGTGGGCTTTTACAGAATATTCAGAACGTCCTCGTAGATTACGTTTGAACTGATTCTTTTTCGCATTTCCCTTGTTTTTATTGCACAGATCCTGTGTGGCCTTCCTCTTTTTGCCCAGCCAGCCCTCACCTTTCGGTATTACAGTGCTTTTTTGTTGCTTTGTGGACTGCAAGATGTCAAAATGCTTCCTGAAACGTACTTTTCATCGCTGGTCAGACAAGCAGACATGACAAACAGAAAGACAAAGATTCAGACAGACAAACAGTTAGTCAGATAGACAGACCGACAGAGACAAACAGAAAGACAGACCGACAAACAAACAGACAGACAAACAGACAGACAGACATACAAGCAAAAAAACAGTCAGACAGACCATCAGACAGATAGAAAACAGACCGGCGGGCAGAAAAACAGGAAGACACACATGCAAGTATGAGTACTGTAGATAGAAGCAGGCACACAGGAATGTCAGCCGCAATTTTCTATACATACGTGCGAAAATACTACAAACTAAAAAAGAGAATCGAAAATAGAAAAGCATCTGGAATACAGAGCAATTGAAAAGCCACCCGCACCAGGAGGAGAAAGGAACGTAGGTAACAGCCCAATGAGAACGTTTACAACAGAATCACCAGCTCCAGTTGAACTGCTTGTGGAAACAATAAATAGAAGGGTCGGAACGGATTTGGAGTATTCCAGGATTAAGGAACTTTGCCGGACCGTTGAAAAAAAAACAGCCGCGATTGGGGTAATTGGAGTTAGTGGCGAGCCAGTTGTTCGGCTAGCCAGTCGTCGGTGAAGTCCTGAACTTCGCGCAATTCGAACGACTATAAATCGAACAAGCTGATCGAATGCGGACGGATAGTCTGAGCCTTGCCTGTCCGGGATCTCTCCCTTCTATTTGTTCTATATGACTATCTCTCTGCTGGTTTCTCAAAGGGTATCTGTCGATCTGTCGATCTGTCTGTCTGTCTGTCTGTCTATTGTTTCTATTTGTCTGTCTCTTGTTTCTTTGTCTCTCTGCATGTCAACCTATTTTTGCTCAGTTTTGTTTGTTTCGGCATTCCGGTCGTACCTTTGTCAGGCTGACTTCATTGACCAGGGACGTCTTCGAGCCGGCATAAATCATATTCAGTTCCGGCTTGCAATCTGCCGAAAACAAAAAGAAACAAGACGTTTGAAGCCTATTCTCAGACACAATAGACGCCATCGGCCAAGTGAATGCAAAGAAAGGCATACCCAAGGGTGAACTGAAGATGAAGCAGAGTGGGTAGGAGATGCGTCCATCGCCGTGGTCCCTCTTGAAGCTGTACAGAAAATACCTAAAAACACAATCGCGAAAGCAGAAATCAGAAATGTGTTCACACAGCAGGTTTTCGTCATGCTAAAAAGAACAGCTAGAGAGAGTCTTGATAGTCGTCGAACAATCTTTCACATACCGGGGATTGCGTTCCGGCAGAGCGTTCCTGATGTCTTCCGTGTCGCAGTCTTCCAGCTCATCCTCTAGTTCCACCAGCGACTTGTCCTTTGAGATTTTCACTGCGAAAATGACTTAAATTAAAACTACGCCCTTCTGGCCATGCGCTCGATATAAAGTAATTTGATTAAAATGTAAAACTAAATTAAATCTATTGTGTAACTATAGTTGTTTAAATAACGTTTTTAAATTTAAATAAAATATCAAATAAATTTCAATTCATCGGCAAAGTTTATTAAAATACAAGAATTATTATATTTAAAAGAAAACCTACATTTTCAGCATTTTAAAATAAGATTTGATTTAATAAAATATCCTAATATTGGCGTTAAATTTAGTGACTTTAAATAAGAATATACGTTTAAATATCGATTCTATTTTTGAAAAAATAATATATTTATTCAGAATAAAAAGCCGTCTTTTGAGCGATCAAAAATATTTTTTAAATATATTCAAACAACGGTCATCATGTCTAACGGTCATCAAAAGCATCACTCACTGATGATCGCAGCATTGTTCTTGGCCTTTCGGAATCTGCAAAACGTGAATCACGGTTAAACATAAAACTGAAACTAAAACAAGTAAATCAATCCCCCTCATCGATAAGTGTTAAATGGGAGATTTCACCACACTCTTCAAAGGACCAAGTTATGAGGCAACAATCGTTCATTTCCAGTCAGCACATAGACAGATGAACAAAATACTTAGCTCGCCGAGTCAAGCCATAGAACTCGTTCCCAGAATTGTTTCATGACAACAGCTGAGTCCAATGGCTTGACTCTGTCAGCCAAGCTTTTTGGCCATATGTGTGCATTTATTATAGAAATCACGCACGGCTCCGCCCCCTGGCGTGACTGCTGGAAAAACAGAATTTCATTTCCAAATAAAACAACGAAGCTAAGTTGTGTAGTAGAAGATTTCTTCAAGTCGATCCCCTGGAAGAACTAAAACGTAAACCATCAACCAATCAACTGAATCAATAGATGGATCACAAACGCAAACGAATCAGTAAATCAGTAAACTGATCAATCAAATCAATCAAATCAATCAACCGCACGCGTATACGTTAATACTAGTATGTTAAATAAAGCACAAATCGTGCCGCTATCCTTGTGAGAAAATTCACCTGAAATTCTTGAGTTTTTCCTGGGGAAAAAAGCAGCAACATGCGATTATGTAACGGACAAAAAAATGCACCAAAGGAATTTACACCAAAGCGTCCAGCCGTCCAAAATAGCTCATCTTCCAAAATTCCCACTCACCTTCAGGGACGGATCGATCTCACAAATTCGCAGATTTTCAGCCTAAAATGACCGTGCAAGCATGTACAACGCGAGATAACTCCCAAGGCCAAGGGCAAGGTTAAATTAAAATGGGTGATCATACACTCGACATTCTGATTCAATCAATCAATCGACGCTAAGCCGTGCAAATAAATAAATTTCGCCAGCCACGTGGCCACGTCAATCAACCAATCGACGCCTGACTCACCATAGTAAATCGTGCCGGTAGCCTCCCTCCGATTTTCGCCTGGACAAACAAATCAAAGAACAATTCAGCGTAAATCGACCTTGACGACGGGTGGCTTTGTCCCCGCGCTGACTGGTTTTCCTGATGAATGCGATGAAAGATGACTTTTTCGTGTATGGTGTGTATGTGTGTGCGCCGTGTCAGACCTTGATTGATCGTCAGCTTCCTCTTTCCTGGTTGTGTTGCTCATCGCTTGGATTAACGAATCACAACAAAGCACCTCGCTGGTCCCGAGACCAGACCGCAACGGCGGCCGGATATCCAAGCTGGCTGGCCATGCCTCGTTGAGTGTGATAACGACCGATCGTCGACTTTTGTGCTACAGGAGATAACACAATTGCAAAATATGTTTTCTGAATAAATACATGTTCTCATCAACGACCGGCGACCCACATCGAGACACAAAAGAAACAGTTTATACCGGTCTTTGGACCAACTGGCTGACACTGAACTATCCCTGTTTTTTTGGTCTGGCGACCAGTTTACGGATCAGCGCAGACCAATGTGCAGTGCGCAGTCCCCTGAAATCGATCCGGCGCGTACGGTTTTCGATCGCTTTCATCTCAGTTCTCAACACATTGGTTTCAAATGTACGCACATAAATGAAAGCGGGCATATATAATTTCATGTTTCAGATTCTCGCTTCCGGTTGGGATTGAGCGTTAGTCTCACCCACAAGGGAAGGGAAGAGGGACGACACAAATTTGCCCCCTGGAGGCTGTCCTGGTGCGCATAAAGTTGGGCTTTGCCTATGCGCACGCCCACTCACTTGCCTGACGCAGTGTTGTGTTTTGCTTTTTTAGCCCGCACAGCTGATCACACACTTTCGAACCCATCTTTTCGCCACGCGTAAATGCCAGATTTCTTCTCCTCTAAAATTTCAGCTGTCGACTTTTGACTCCAGCGACTTGCATAATCCACTGTGGAGGATTTTTTTCCCCGTCGGAATTTATCTACAAACCTCGCTAATGGTGCAACGGAGAGGAAAATAGCGGGGCGATAACGAGGACTATTTTAATCAAAGTTTGCCTTGCACAGATAAACATCCTGAAACAGATCAGGTTACCGGTATGATTAATCGGTCCGAGTCGCGCCACCCCTCTCGTAGTGTCTATATTTGCGCATTCCTTTTGCTTTTAAAATTTACTGCCCTCGTATCGAACCATCTTGATTTTTCCAATTTTATTTTTGCACATTGTCACACATGCTTACTGCTGTAAAAATTTTCTCCGTAGAACTGATTGCGCAGAAGGGGAGAAAAAAATTGATTACTACGGAAAAACGACATCATGGAGGAGCCCATGACTTTTTTGACGGCCCTCGAGCAGAAATATTCGGATGAGGATTATCGGGTGCTTTTTGGTAGCCTCATCTGTCAGGAACGCGAGCGACAGGACCAGGAAAATTCTCCAGCCAGTCCAGGTACGTCGGTGGAGAGAAGAATGGTGCATCGACCAGGACTGCATCTCATAATTAGCGAAGTCCCGTGACTTCCGCCTCTAGAATCTAGTTCCAGAGTCATGTGACTTGGGGCTTTTTGAGTGGGATGAACTTCTCACAATTCAGCAATCATCCAATGGAGCATGTTCGTCTTATAACAACTGTGTCGAGCATGTGATATTCGTGGTTGTTTAGAGAGCGGCTATCACGTGGTCAGACACAGTTTTTGGAACGGAAGCTGTTTTAATTGCTTTACAACCGCGCTACCTGGACGGACGAAGAATATTCTGCTGTGCTTGCATGAAAACTCAGCCGAGCTCCTTCAAGTTTACGAGCAGCAGCAGCATTTCATTGCGTAATAAAACGAAAAAGCTGCTGCCGTGTGAGCGTTATGCAATTTCACAGACTGCAGCACAGATGTCGCTGAGAGTTGAGGTCGTTATATAGGTCGTGCCGGTCGATGGCGGTGCGTTGATTGATGAAGACAGAGAGAATGGAAAGTCTCTCTGAAAACTAAAACGCTCTCTCTTACAGCTGGCCAATTAACAGCGGTCTAATTTTGGTTGTTTTTCTTCGCCTACAGAGAAACGGAGAAACTTCATGTTTCCGCCGTATGTGGTGCTGCAGAACTTTGGGATCGGTCGTGTGGAGCCCAGCCATCAGCTGGCGGAGTGGTGTGTGCATTTGACGGAGATTGACCTCTCCTTCAACCGAATTAACAAGTGGAACGAAGTGGGTGGTGGTGGTGAAGGGATGATAACCGGGCACCGGAGACCGACGACAGGCAGACACGTTGCTGGCAAACAGAAACATACACATGCAGGCAGACAGGCAGGCAGGCAGGCAAACAGACAGACAGACAGACGACACCAGATGGATGCAGACATGCAGCTAGACAGACAGGCATACTGGCAGACAGACAGACAGAAAGACAGATAGAAAGACAGAAACACAGAAACACAGACAGATCACGAATTTCAGAATGCAAACGTGAGGAATTCAGGACATATTTTGTGTTCCCTCAAATTAATGTCGTGCTCTTTCCATGTCGGCTTTTTCTTAAAAGTCTCTAAATCCAATTAATCAATCGCCTTGAAAGGATTAGCTTTTCATCTCTCGCTTTCATCGTGCTTCCAGGTCCTGCCCCTCATCCAAGGCATGCCCGCCCTGGAGTCGCTGAATCTGAGTTTCAATCCTCTGAAAGACATCCGGCTCGAGGACATAACACCCCATCAGCACCACCATCACCGCACAAAGACCGCCGTCGCCGACCATACTGGACCATTAAACCGACAAATTAAAAGATTGATCCTGAATGGCACACTTATCGACTGGCCCGTGGTCATTGCTCTCCTCCGGCTAGTTGATGGGTACGATATGAGCCCCCTAAAAGGGTTTTGCAGTTTTTGGTATTGATTATCTACTTGCCTGATTTTTTATGTTGTAATAGCCCAAGCAAATACATTTTACATCAATATTTCAAATACATTTAAAACCAGTGTTATATCTGAAATTATATCAAAAAAATATCAAAAAGATTTGCTACTTTTTATATAATAAATAATGTTCTCATTTTTAATTAAAATTACAAATTAAAATTGTAATTTGGACGTCCTCTGATCGTAAGGAGAACTACAATTGAGCAGTATTGTACCGTAGGTTGCTCTAGCTATTGAAGTAAAACTCCAGAAAGATATCCTTGCTCTTTGAGAGAATTCTAAGGATAATTGACCCATTTCTGATGCATATGTGTGCACTATCTTTGATGATCAATTTTTAATGTGTCTGCCTTTCTATCATCTTCCGACAGGGTGGAAGAGCTCCATCTCAGTTTGAACGGCTATTCCGAGTTACAGTCGGGGACGGACCATGACGAGGGAAAGCGGTCACCGAGCAAAGTGAAAGAACTACACGTGGACGGAAATCAGTTGGCTTCCTGGGAAACTTTGATGGTGATCGGTGGGGTGTTTCCGGCGTTGCAGACCCTGTTTGCCAGCCAGAATCCGTTGTGTGATCTTCAGGTCAGCATTCAAACAAATACACGACTGTGACGCCTAGCTAGATCGATGACTACAACCAATAGGCCTACGGACGGCCAGACAGACGGACAAATTGATAGGCAGGCAATCACGTAGGATGAGAAATACCCACAGAGAAGCAAGCTGAGACAAGCAGACAGTCAGACAGAAAGAGAGACAGACAAATAAAGAGACAGACAGACCTACAATCAGAGAGACGGATAGACGGAAATAAAACAAAGCAGCTTTCCTCAATAATCGGTTATGTTGTTCTTGCAGAAAATCGAGAACGACGCGTTAAGAAGTAGCTTTCCGGCGTTGAAAAAGCTTCACGTCAATCAAATTGAACTGGAGGAATGGGATGCGCTCGATAAATTGAACAGTATTGCAAACTTGACTGATCTTCGACTGCTGGGAACAAAGTTGTGGGCCAATGATACCGCACCAGTTACATTCGGCAGCCCCACAAAGAAATCTATCATTGAGTAAGCTCCTGTTCTTCATCGTGGTTGTGCGATCTGCCGCTGGTGTCGCTTTTCTGCTAACCTGCCCATCACTCTCTGTCTTTGTTTGTATGTTTTGCTGTCTGTCTCTCTGTCTCTCTGTCTCTCTGTCTCTCTGTCTGCCTGCCTGCCTGTCGGGCTGTCTGTCTATCTACCTGCCTGCCTGCCTGTCGGTCTGGCTGACTTGGCTCATTGTCGGTCTCTCTGTCTGGCTCTCTGTTGTCTCTCTCTCTATCTGTCTGTTTTCCCTGTAAACTAAAGCGCATTTCCATTCCAGGCTGACCCCTCGCTCACATGTCATAGCGCGCCTGCCCAACGTTCAAATACTCAACGGCACCGCCGTTGAGACCCTGGAACGCATGGACGCCGAACGCGCCTTCCTCCGGCACTTTCACAGCCAAAGCCCAGCCCCGATACGTTACCCCGAACTGGAAGCAAAGTATGGCCACCTGAAACCGCTGGCTCACGTGGACCTCGGCGCACCAGTTTTCGTAGCGGTGAGTCTGACCACGCCGACCTTCAGCAAACGCCCCTACCGAGTGAACGTGAAACAGTCCGTGGCGCAGCTGAAAAAGTCTTTGACTGCGATCACCGGCCTGTCGCCGAGTAAATGTCGAGTCTTCTACTGGGACGCCGAGTTAGCTGAGTCGTCCGGACTGGAGGAGCTCAAGTATCCGGGACGAGCTCTGCACTCGTATGCCATTGTCGAGGGTGATGAAATTATCGTCCAGGAAAAGTGATGCTGGAATGAGTATGCTTTCTAGTCTGGACTGTGTCTGGACTTTGGTTAGTTGACATGCCCTTCTTTTTCTTTGGTGATTTCCTCGGTTCACAAACCCTTATAAGCCCTCTGTCTGTATTATTATAGGTTTTTTGGAGTTTTTACGCTGTAAATATGACTTAAGTTTCTTTGTTTTTTTCCCGTGAGAAATTGCTTTGTTTCGTGATGTCTTTGTTGTGTCCACAGCTATAAATACTGCTCTTCCACTATCGGAAACGGTCGAGTACCTGTTTGCTTGTCTGTCTGCATGTGACTTGTTTGTCTATCTGTCTGTCTGTCTGCCTATCGGTCTGTCTGCCTGCCTGTCTGGACTATCAGTCTGTTTGCTTGCAGGCCTGCATGTTCCTGTCAATTTTACAATCTTCTCAGTTTTCTGTGTCTGGGTTAATGTCTGTCGGCCATACGTCAGCGAATGACTGTAAAGGCGATAATAACCGCAGAAATCACCAGGAGATATAAAAAATCTACTTTTATCTATTCTAATTCACAGTTCACACACCAGAATGTCTCAATCAAAAACATAAAAAGTATATTAGGGTGAGCCCAGAGAAAACAAAAACGAGCCTACGACCGGTAGACAGAAAAAGAGGCCACAGATAGGCAGGCATTAGGCACAACGTGCAAGAAGGCTAAACTTTGCAACAACTCCTTCGGGAGACCGTAGACAAATGCGTCAGTTGTCGAAGAAGAAAGTGCAAGATAAAGACAAACAAAACACCGCCACATGGAAGAGCTAAGAATTTAAGAACTCCAGAGCAAGTAGAATCTAGTAAAATACAAAATTTAATCTTCCGTCTTTTGTCACCCGACTGCGTGCTTCATAAGGACACCAGGTTGTTGGGAGAAGTCTGCTGCGCTGCGGAAGCGCCAGCCTCCGCCGATGACGACGTGTCCGTCTTTTCCGGTGCATCGGACGAGATGGATGGAATGAGGGGAGTCAGGCCAGTCGGTGTCAAACCTAAGGAAATAATACGACTCAAATGAGTCAACTGATGGCCAGAAAAAAACTCAAAACAAACGGACAGACAGGCAGACGGACAGACAGGATAGACGAATGAACAAGAAAACAGATGACATACAGACAGATCCAGAGAGAGAGAGAGGTTAGCCGACGCACAGCCAAAAACAGAAAGCAGCCAGGCAAAGACCTACCAGTTGGAGTAAGGCCAGTGTGAGACTCAAAGTTGAACACCAATTTGGACGGACTAGGCGTCGGCATGGCCAGTAGGTCCAGCTGTTGCAGAGGTCCAGGCAGGTTGGAGGGCCTTTGCAAAGCCGATCCAGTCTTCCGTTTGGCACCCGGTTCATCCGTAGTAGCCGGGGCCGCTGTAGCGATGGGTTCCGGTGCGGAGGACGGTACGACTATCGTGGGCGGGGGTGGCATAATCATCGAGTCGTTGACCGACGTCGGCGGTACCTGTACGTGGATCCGCGGTGGGGAGTGTACTCGCATATGGACACTGGTCGCGGGGATATTCTTTCCGCAATTGGCCCGGTGTGTGTCGAGAATGGATTGGATCTCCGTGATCTCTAGCTGGTACTTTTCAATTTCCGATTTGATGTCGTTCTGAACCGCTTCTAACGCCTCCGTCTCCTGCAGACACATAGATAATTCAGTTAATATTGATATATAACTTAATGACAGGCTACTAGCATGACAAGTTAACTTAATAATTTAGAACGATTATTTAAAATACAAAATGGGTAGATTGTAATCCGAGGATAAGAAACTAAACGAAATCTCACTGAAGCAGAAAAGACGTCGACATTGTCATTGCTACGTACATCAGTAAGGATATTGGTCTGGTCCATTCGACGCTTCCTGCAACGAGCCGCAGCTTGCTTATTGCGCTCCCGGCGCACTTTCCTCCTGTCCATCTCTTCCGAAGACAGCTGCACAAAAAAGAACGCATTAGTGGATGCAACACTGTATTTCTATCACTCTATGTCTGTTTGTTTGTCTATCTGTCTGTCCATCTCTCTGTCCGGGCATTTTTGTGCCTGTATTGCAGTTTGCAAATTCGTCAGTAAGATGATGAGGCAATCGACCACATGATCCTTTTATCTTTCTCCCAGCAATAATCTTCTACCTTATCTTCTTTGGTATTCGACTTGCGTCCGCCAGCCCTGCCCTTGCCGACCAGCTGTTGTGGTTGTCCTTGGTGCTGCGGCTGCTGCTGCTGATTAACTCCAGCTACCGCTGCCATTCTGGCCACCTGATACTGGGGATTATCTCCGCCACCACCGCCGATATTGAGCTGATAGACGGTTCGCCCTCCCTGCAACGGTTGGGCCTGCTGCTGAATGACCTGATACTGCTGCGGTTGGAACTGAAATGTCATGGTGCTGGTGCTGTCTTGCTTGAGCTGACCGGAAACGCCGCCGCCGACAGGGGACTGGAAGTAGACGGGTATAAAGTTGTGTGCTTGTTGAAGGCCGCTTCCACCGGTCTGGTTAAAGCTCGCCGTGGTGGTCACTGCAAAGTGAGCTGAAGCAGGGTTGAGCATCTGGAAAGGGAGAACGGTGGTTCGAATCTTTAGTTCAGACATCCGAACAAGTTAACAAAACGAAATGACAAGTAAAAAGAAAAGACAGGTACACGGACTCAGAGACAGACAGACAGACAGACAGACAGACAGAGAGACAGACAGTTAAGCAAACAAACAGACAGAACACAAAAAATGTAATTCTCAAAACTCACAATAACTCAGAACACGTTTTACATTACGCGTCTACAGGCAGGCGGGAAAACTGCTGAAGTGCTCTTCGGGGATATTTTTATCGCAGTTTTTTCAAGTTGCTCAACGAGGCATAACAAAGAAGTCTTACTAGCCTGATAGACCGAGAAATAAGACGACAGAGGGAGAGGGGGAGGCATTCGGCGTGCAACGGAAAATTTTTGTGAACGGATGTGTTGGTTGACAACGATAAAAAGTGTGAGTCATATATGTGTACTGACTACGCCCATCCTTCTCGTAACACAAAAGTGCAATGCTTTGAAAGAAGAGTGTTGCCTAATAGCCAGCCGATTTTAAAACAGCGTATCAAAATTCCGATAGAGCCCGTCAGGTACCCAGAAATTTCGTCCAAAAACGTAATAAAAAATGACAATAATTCAACTGGAGCAAAATCGCAATTAGCCCAAAAATGGACAATCAAACAAGCAACGCAACGACCAGTATAGTCAATATTCAGGGCCAAAGAAGGTCAGTTAATCAACAATCAATCGGCTACAATAAATGGGCCGATGAGCCAATCAACCAATCAATTAGGCGGGCATGCCATGAAAGAAAACCACTAAGAAAATACGAAATTTAAATCATCGAAATACGACAAAAAATGATTAAATATCAGCTTGTTTCTTTAAGAAAGTAAAATGAATTAGGCGATCTACAAGTGCAATCAATCACTCGAGCCCACTCTTCGTCAAACAAATCAATCAATCAAAACGAAAATTCACGACTCGCTTCAATCAATCAATCACACCAGCATAGTAATGCTGACCTGCAAATTTCTTTCGTCCTGTTGGTATTCTTTAATTCTAGCAGGAGCGACAGCGGCAGGACAAAGCCAACTCAAATCAAATTGTTTTTAACAACAAAAAACATTAGAATGGTAGCAAATCAAGGCCAGAAAAGGAATGAAATGACAACGCCGATGGTACGATGACATCATCCATTACGGTGAAACACAACAGTAAAGTAATGCTCTGGTGGCCCACCAATCAGTCAATCAAACACACAAACTCAATCAATCAATTCATTGCACCGACGCGAGATTCAAATTCAAAGAAAACCACGATTTCCAAATGCAGAGCCCTTTTTTACCAATCCTGCCAAAAATAACCTCCAAAAAAATTTAAGACAATCCTCCAACTTATTCCACATTCCAAAAAGGGCTGTTATATTATGAATTATAAGTGAATTCAGCCTCCAAAAAATGAAAGAACGTTTAAGAAGGAGGATTGAGGACTGGATTAGTAATCAGCATCCTTCATTATTCCTTCTCCTTTTTTCGCTTACCGATCCAAAAACACCACAATAATTCTCTTAGTTGTCTGCGATTCCTTCGTTCCTCAACAAGACAGCTCAGACAGCTGATGGTGATGATTAATCTCACATCAGACAGCTGATTGATGATTAAGAGAGACTCCCTCGTTCCGTTAAAACAAACCTCCCAAACGGAAACGCTCTCACACACAGACAGCGACACACGAATGTTACGACGGCGAGTCACCGTGAGAAAAAGACAATCGAAGAAAGCGAGAGAGAAAGAGAGAGAGAGAAGACACTCACCGTCGGAGCTGCAGCCAGTAATACCGGAGTGATGGGCTCCGTCACGAGGCTTGAACTCGTCGTCGTACTGGAAGTACCCGCGGCGACGACATTCGAAGTACTCGTTCCCCCAGAGTTGGCCATTCGGTAGAGAATCTGTGCGGCCTGTCGTGTGGCCGCTGCTGCTGTTGCTGTTGAGGTGGAGGAAGGAGTGGTGACTGTCGCGCTCGTCGTCGTCTGAGGTGTTGTGCTATGCTTGGTCGTCATCGCGAAGCGAATACACTGCACACTGCACAGTGCACACTAATCACACACACACACACACACACTCAACGCATGAGCAATCCCCTTATTCAGACACACAGACGAGGATGGCGAACTCGCTCAGCTGGTTCCTTCATGTGCCTTCTCTTGTCTTTCTCGCACACACACACACTCACAGCGAGGGACGGAGAAAGAGTTTGCTGAGTCAACGCAACGCGAGAGAGACACCGTCTGTCCAAGAGGGAAACGTTGAGCACTCTATATAAGCGAGAAGCACGATTAGGGCACTTTCTATACACTCTTCAAACAAACACACATTTTTCAGCTTTTCAGATAAGACAGTCTCCCCTCCATTGTCGGGGGCTTATTCACACTGAAACTGACCGTGAAGAAGTGGCCGAAATCGCGGTGAAAATGGGGCGAACTGTGGTCCGAGTTGTGGTGAGGGTAGTTAAGCGAGAAAAAAATCTTGTGCAGTGTTGAGTCAACGGATGAGAGATGAGACCACGCGTGTGTGACTAGTGTGTGTGTGTGTGTTTGAAAAAGAAAAAAGCTAACACGTCAGAGAAGGAGTGGGGCAAGAACGAAGAACGAGGTAGGGCCAGAAGCGCAACGGCAAACTGATTTTAACTTCCGTAGAACAGTTGTGTGCAATGGCATGAGTCATCTCTCTGCGCTGACTTTTTCTGCTGACGCGATCGCGTATTTTTCTGAGGAGCGTATCGCTTTCCCCGCAACGTATCATGTCGACTGCCGTCGTCCATGGTCATGAAGAGTTAAGTGTTTTTAATATATTAATAGCTCTATTAAAATCCCCTGTTTTTCGGGTTGTTAGACTGTAATTTATATACTGAAGTATTAATTAGACCGACATTAGGCTTATTAAATAAAAATATTAAAGTGGATTGCAATAATTTACCCCTTTTATTATAAATTATCCACTGTTTTGGTCCACTTTCATTTTAATAATATTAATCATTTTTAACCTATTTTAATATACTAAAATATTATGATATTACCACAATGTCATATTTAAAAAGAAACATTACAAAGAGGGAGAATGGCAAATGGGACGTCATTTGAGTTGTTCAAGTACATTTAAAGATATTTTTTAATTGGCGTAAAAAGTGGCTTATCATTAAAAAGGATACAATTTTATTTTATTTCAGATTACACAAACTGAAACTGATATTTAAAAGCATGTGTTCGTTTAAAATCTCTAAATTTATGTTAAAAATTAGGATATTTAAATAAAATACGTTCTTTATTTAAACGAAACTTATACCGGTGGATTTAAATTTATTTAACATGTTAGTTAATTTCAAACACGGCATATTTTAACTACACTACATGTTATATGGTACTGTAGAATTCCGATCAACTGGTGCTGATTCTTGGACCTCCCCCCCCCGCAAGTAAATTAGTTAGTAGCCGAAAACCCTGACGTGCTTCAATCAAGCAATCAATCACCCTATTCTGACACAATTTGTAGCGAGAATGTAAGCAATCAAGCACGTGCAGTCTTGTGGTCTCCCATTTTGCAACCAATCAGCTCCGGTCTCTTGACTGAGGTGATCGCACATAGCACCAGTTGATCGGAATTCTACAGTATACTGCAGTATTCGTATAACACATAGTACGCAGGTGCAAGTCCTAGACAAATGTAATTATGTAAGTGCTAAACGACTTTTTTTATTAATTGTCTGTCACAGGGGCAAGGTGAAAAGATTGACAGGTCTAAGGAAATATTACTAGTAAAAAATGACATGGAATTAAAAGGGATGTAACGTCAACTCAAAATTTGTCGTGCAAATTGTACACAGAAAACATAACGAGGAAGGGATAAGTACAAAAAGAAGTATTTAATTTCGCAGAACGGAATCAATGTATGAAGAGCAAACCGACGTGATGGTCCACTGGAGGGTTTAAAAATAATTCGTTCCTTCGTAGTTAGCACGTCCTTCCCATCTTCAGCTGGTCGAAATGGAACGCGCTTCCGGCAGGAAAGCCTCCCAGTACTTTACGAGCTGAAATTCGAGAGAAGAAACAATAGAAAGAATGTAAAAGTGTGAAGACAGAGACATAAAGAGAGACAGATATACAGACAGAGACAGACAAATAGACAAGACAGAAAGATACAGACAGACATACTGACGGACAGACACACAAACAGGCACGCAGGCAGAAAAACAGACAAGCTGTCAAAAAGACAAACGGAAAGAGATAGATCGAGAGAAAATCCGATGGACGCAAACAAGCAGGCATAAAGATCGCCGGACAGACTTTTCACCAACTGGAAGACAATGAGGCTAACCGGAACAGAGAATCAGACAGACAAAGTAGACAAACATGCCTCACCTGTTGCTGATGGAGCATCAGCGCTTCCAGATACTTGACCAAGGTCTCTTTGAAGTCGCGAACTCGAATCCGGTCGAATCGCTCCATCTCCTTCTTAATCATGGCGGATATGTTCTGAAATTCTTTCTCACCAGCTTCCACCTTCTCTTCCCACTGGAAAAACGGAACAAAAACTTGCTAGTCCGAAAAAAAACAACAAGATGCGTACAAATTGTCAACAAACCTCGCGGACTTCCTCTTGAGCTGCCTGAACCTTGTCGTGCTTTCCGGCGAGTTCGAGTTTGACTTTTGCTTCGCGCTTCTTGGCCAGTGTGGTTTGTGCCGACGTCCAGTTCGAGTGGATTTTCACACGTTGATGCAGCACTTCCTGAAAAGACGAAGAGATTAGCACCAACCAATTGCCTGTCCATCTGTCGGTTGTTCCTTCCATATATCCGTCTATTTGTCTATCAGACTGCCCGTCTGTTTGCCTATCTCCCTACTTGTCTGCCTGCTTGTCTGCATGTAATCTCCGTCAGGTTTCTACTTGTCTTTCTACTTGTCTGCCCATCTGCCTAATTATTTGCCTGTCTGTCAAGCCAACCCACCCGTCTGTCTGTTTGCCTATGTCTGCTAGTCTGTTCGTCTGCCTGTCTGTCTTAGGACCTACTTTAACGGTTCCAAGAAGACCAATATAATCCCGCAAAAGTTCAGCAAATAACGTGAAGTCCACATTTGCCTGCTCCTGATACAGCAGGTCAATCTTCTCCTCCGTCTCCGCCAGCTGGCTCAAGGCGCGTGACAGAGATGTATGCTCCTCACAGTTAGCCAACATCGCGGCACTCTTCGCAAATATTCCCGTGCTGTTGGCAAGGTCTGCAACGACAATAACACAACCTCAGACCGTGAACGAAGCAGACATCAACATGCGGTAGGGAGCGAAAACGCTCGTGCTGATGGGAAAAACGAACCTCGTCGATGATGGAAGAGGACTTCCACACTGGCGTGGAGCTTCTTCAACTGCGTCTCCATGTTGTCAATTTGCACTGTCTTCTCCTCAAACCACTAAAGAGAAATGGGACACTAGTTTCCAAAATCGTTCCAAAAACAGGCAGACAGACAGGTAGGCAGATAGACCGATAGACAGACTAACAGACAAACAGTCAAATGGGCACGCACACACACAGACTTACAGACTTGCAGACAGGCAGGCAGGCAGACAGATAGACAGGACAGATAGACAGAAGGACATAATTGCTCAACCAACCTCATCCTTCTCTTCAATCTTTCCGGTCATCCGCGTCACCTGCTCTCCGACCTTACTAAATAGCCGCATCACTCCCGCTCCACTAAACGCACTGGTATTGCTCGCCTTCGGCAGCGCCTCATCCATCTCCAAAAACTCCCGAAAATCCGGGTCCATCCGCAGCACCGGATGCTGCGCGGTCCTGTTCAAGTATCGCTCCAAGGCAGCGCGGCGGCGTTCCACGAACTCTCCCGAGCTGGACTCTTGCCCGGTCGTGTCGCCCTTTGACATCTTCATCTTGGTCGTGCCGATCATGCTCTTTTCCGGTGCGGGCGGGACCAACCTCCCCAGGTGGAGGTGCTTCTCCTACAATTAGCAGAAAATGTGAAAAAATACATTTCACTGTAATTAAAACATTAAATTCGAGCATTTGATACGAGGAACTGAAAATCGTGTTATCAAACCGATTTAAATCTCATTTTAAATTTCGAAATTTATTATACGTTCAAACTTGTCGAACTTGTTAAATCTTCCCTTCAAATGCAAATTAGATTTAAAAATTAAAACTCATGCATAAGGAATTTCTATACAGATTCGTTGCGTCGGACTCAAAAATAGATTACTTGTAGTTTCTCATGGAGTCCGAGAAAGTCGCTGAAGCGGCGGAGGACGGAGAACTTTTTCTTCTTGAAGATAGGCAAGCTAGTCTCAGTCTGCACTTTGTACTGAACAAATGCCTGGAGACCTTCGTTGACTTTCTGCGGCTCAGACACGCTGATCACAATGGGGAACTTATCGTCTTCTTCGTTTTCCTCCTCCTGGGACATCTGCAGAAACAAACAAATAAATAAATATACGCAATCTGGTACGATTCTTCAATTCATGTTTTCATTTTACCTGAAAACTGATGATTTGAGAAATAGTATGAATCAAAACGGGGAAAACAATTGCAAATACTTCAAAATATTTTCAGCAAACTACTATTACTAAAATATAAATTTTTTTAGCTGCTGTTAATATTGTTAATACTCGCGTAAATTCACATTTGCTGGTATGGATAGACCAATTGAATAAAATACAAATAGATTTAAAAATCTAAAATGACGAAATTCAAAGTAAAAAATAGCCAAGATACTCTTAGTCAACTTAAAAGAGCAGTACTTGTACTCAGCACTTCACACAAAAATCATCCTTCATGAAATAAAATTAAAACGAATGAAAAGTCAATCAACCAATCAATAGATCAACTCAGCCACTCAACTGCCTTTCACGAATCCATCAATCAATCCAATAGAAGACCGCTGCAAAACGCCGCCACAAAAAAAACAAATTATATTTTAAATCTTTATTCACGCACCTCCTTAATAAACCGCCCGCTATTCGACGCGGCATCCCCGCCCGACGTATCGGGGAAGTAGTTGATGTTGGAAATAATGGTGGACGAAGTGGAAGCCGCGTCCATTTCCCTATCACGCACTTTCTCCTTTTCTTCCTTCCCCCTGGCGCCGCTGTTGCTGGACATGAAGTCATTCCCGGTGGAAATGTCGTCGTTGCTGCTGAATGGCCCGTTGCCGATCGAGTCCATCGACGGATCCCGTGCTGGCTCCTACACAATCCACCCACAAAATAGATTACTAATTCAAATTGCAGCCAAATTGCAGCCCATCAAGTAGAAACGAGCTCCTTTTGAAGTGTTGTTGCACTTGGCAAACTACCCATTTCAAGTGCAGTCGATGCAATTCGGTTTGATGGCAGAGCATAAGAAACGGGTGCTTTTGCCAGAATGACGTCAGCAGGACAGTCAACTCATTTCTACCATCACTGCGTCAATTACAATCTGCTGGCTGCCACGTGCGTTTTACCTCAATAGCGGATTGGAACAAGTCCTCTTCATGGTCGCTGTCCTGTTTCACGTTGACATCGGTGAAAATGGGAGGAGGTTCCCGGTCGTCTGCCATGGTGGTGGCGGTGTGGGAAACGGAGGAATGTGTGAAGGAGGTCACTGCGTCGGAAATAAAACTTGATTTCTGAATAATAATTTTGCACGTCCGCCAGCTGATGGTGGTTTCAGGGGGCCGCGCCCAATGGACCCCTGGGGGAAATCGCAGGGAAAAATTATCTGTCCAGCTTTTCTGTCTTCATTCACTCCTATCTTCCCGACTCTTCACCACTGAAAAAAAATGAAAATTAATGAGGATTTTTTTAAACATTAAGCATGGCGCCTGGCAGTAGAAACTTTCATTTCATTTGCAGTCAAACAACGCTTCCTAGTATGGCCGTGCCAATGGGCGTGTTTATTCACCCCCCCCCCGGCCCTTGCTGAAAACGGACCCCTGACGAAATTAGCGTTTTCATAAACTTCCAGCGGAAACTTATGTTTTGCAAGGTAAGATGATTCTTTTCATCGAGAAAAGTGTCCAAATCATGAACGTGAAATTTTTGGGTTTTTACTCAGGCTCATGTGTTTGCGTTGGTGGAAGGTGGAAGAAATCTGGCCGAAATCACTCTTGACGTTTTTTGATGAGAGAAAGATTGCTGAGTTCGAAACGGCTTATTCAAAGTCTGGTAACGCTCGCCATCGCAGAAGCATCGGTAAGTGTCGTAGAGTTAAGCTTGACTGCTCGTTCTACATGTCGGTTTGGAAGTTTATTCATTGTGTTCTGATCGTGCTCTTGTGGGGCGGGTCATTGTTGCCTGGTGGGCTGCTGTTGATTGATTCCTTGGTTGGTTTCCTGGAACACTGATCAGGGTTCTGGCGTTGTTGTTCGATCTTCATTGATAAATATTTATCCCTTCTCGTTTTTTTCATAGTTCATAAACAAATCACTACAAAATGAAAGTGTTTCATGCACTGTAGGGGGTAAATCCCGGTACATCATTATTTATTATTGTACGGCTTCCCTTGATTGCTATATTGACTGACATTTAGAAGGGCTTGGCGCTGTTGATTGATTGAACGATTTATTGATTCTGGCCACGTTCACTCAGTCACTCTTGCTCTTTTTACTGCGTAGTCTGCATTCGTAATTTTGGAAATCTTCCTTGCATGATTATGTCTTATGTTACCGTAGCCTTACATATGCTAGTGCGTGAAACTTTTTTGTTTGATATTTCGAATAGAGAATGTGAGCGTACAGTATAAAGTGGTAAAGCTGTCGATTGATGAATTGGTCCTCTTTACGAGCGGTTGATTGTTCCATTGGGCTTGATTGATTGCTTGCCTATATGGTAACTATTGATGATGGTGCTTCATTTTCTTAGCCACCGGTGTTCTTGTCTGGCGCATTTTTCTCCCCGCTGCCGGGAAGGGTTGCTCTCTAGGCTAATCAATGCTGGTTAATATTTTTTTGCTTCCCCGGTCCCGGGATAATCCGACTACACCACGGGACGACTTTTGACATGACCGGAAGCTGAGAAATGAATGTGCCGGTACCCGAAACGTCTTTTCACATCTTTCTCTGTGGATTTTTCTCAGGCGTACCAACGCAGTCTCTTCGCAGCCTAAAATTCCATCTAAGGAAGAGAGCGAAAGGGAGAGAGATGCAAAATTCTCCGGGATCCTGGATTATTAATCTTTCGTCTTAGCGGCGCCTGGTTACTTTTCCTGTGGCAGGAAATGCAAGGAGAAGGGGACGTGAACCCCAAGTGGTTCTGCGGTACTTTCCGTCTCTCCCTTCTCTCTCTCACTCTCGATCCTTGTGTGTGTGTGTATGTGTTGTGGTACGATGGTAGCGTCGCGTCGTCTTCTCTGCCGGGTTGGGGGGACGAAACGCTTGTGCGTCGTTGCTTCCCCTTGAGCTTTTCGCGCCGTGTGCGTGCCGGTCATGCCCATCGATTATTCCACCGGGCTTCCCTGACAATTTGCATAAAGGTTGCCACTCTCCCGGCAGACGGATGAGACTGATGAGGAGAGGCCCTGGCGCCAATTGTTGGAAAAGACCCGCATGAACTTAACCACACCAAACACGTACCAGGCTTCGTGTACACACGCGCGAAGTCTCGAAGGATTAGATGAAAGAATCAACCGGGAGAATAGAGTCGACTTTTCGTTTGTCCTCTTGCTCCGTCTCTCTGCGTAATTGTGTCTGTTCCTTCGCTCTGTTGTTGACTTGATATGTTTATTTGCCTGAATATATGTCGTTCAGTCTGTCTGTCTGCCTGCGTACATCCTCCCGTGTCTGCCGGTCGGTCTGTATCCTGACTGAATCAAATGTCTGATTCGCTAAGTTTCTGTCTTTTCACTTGCCTGGTTGTATATCCTGCCTGAGTCTCGTGTAACTGATTGTCTGCTTATTCGTGCCTGGCTGTCTATATCCTGATGAAACACTCTGAAGAACTTCTGGATCGGTCTGTCTATGTTTTTTCGATCTGTCTGTCAGGAGTTTGGTTTTTTTGTGCCTGACAGTCTGTTTCTTATCCTTCTTCCTTCTTCTTCATTGAGTGACCCCCGTAGGCTAAATGGTGTTAAAATTAGCTACGCCAGGGAGGGCAGATTTTCTTTGTGATCCTTCTCGATGGGGTGAAACGTTCGCTGCGCGCGCGTGAAGGAATCGATTTGTTTGCGCTTACTTCTCACGCGCGGCGACGGCAGGCCAGTGTTTTCTCCTCGAGGACTTATCGAAAAAATCACAAATCAAGCCCCCGATTTCTCACCCCCTCTTTCGCACAATCGCGAACACACATTGTGGGATGCAAAAGTCAGAACGGATGAGGGCGCGGCGGAGCGACGATTCGTGTGCACCGGAAGTCCGGTTCTGCTTGAATTGTGCGCAGTGCGCATTTTGTGTTCCTGATTATGGTGCGCCACGTAGGCCAAAGTTTTAGGAAACTGAAAACTGAGCGATAATGATTTGGCCCTTGGTTTAGTTTTGAATAACTTTGCAATCAAAAAAAGGCAAATTGAATATGTTTACTTTCTTTAGAACCACGAGTTTTCAAAAGTGTGCATCACAATATTTGGTTTTATTTAAATACTTTACGTATTACTGTGCTTTAAAGTACTGTACCTGGTATATCTTCCGCTGTTCTTTTTCATATGCAACTAGAATCTCATGAAATGAACTGGAAGAATTTATGTAATATAATATATTAGAATAAAAAAGTATGTAATTATGTACTTTTGCATGAAAGATAGATTGGTATAACTGTTGTTGGGTTTGATTTTATATTTTACAATCATATCGATTTGTACTTGTAATTTCATTGTTTATGTTGATATCTTATGTTGATTAAAATAAAATGCCTGTCCTTGACTACTTTGATTGACATGTATTAAAATGTTTAAATCATGTCACTTACTGAAATACTGACTAAAGTGTTTAGGAATTTGGGCGCTGTAAGATTTACCAGATTTGGGATATATTGTGCACCAGATGGCTCACCATAATTACAGTCTTTTTCCCCCTTTGGTGCACCATCCGTGTTGCTGAACGAAGCCTGGAGGTTCTTATCAACTGAAATTCTCGTTTTCTTTTTCCGCATGACGAACCCTGTGCTATATTCGCAGAATCGTCGGAGGCCATGAAATGAGAGAAAGAGTCCTCCCACTTTGTTGTATTCATATTTTGTGCATGTGCGAGTCTGTCAACAGGGTATGTACGTGTAGGGCATTGCGATTTACGAATCTTTGATCTGTCCTGTCGCATATTGTTGTTGTGAAAATAATCGACAGCTGTTTTGCCTGGCGGATGCGGGGAAAAGAGGCGCCTGACTTTTTAACGAGGTACAACGTGTGTGTGTGGCTTCCATGCCTCATCCAGTTCCTCCCCTGCTGTGTGGTGTCGCATTTTGAAACCTATTCACACCATATACTCACTCACCCCCCGGTATTATTACCTGGCGGTATGATACGGTAATGCTGTAGTAATAAGACTAATTGTGCACTTTCAGACCGTCACCCTGTCTGTAGTATTGGTGCAGTGCAGAAGGAACGATATTTGATTAATATAACCAATTTCAATTTATTGACATTCTTTGTATGCTTTGAAATTATAAGTAAGTGATATAAGTGGAAATTTTATTTAATGTTCTAAACGGTTGGAAGACTAAAGTGCTTTGTAGTACATTTTACGCTCTTGTAGCTTTTCGATTGCGAGTTCTGAGTGATTGTTTGATTGGATACTAGTAGTTCCCATTCCCAACATTACTGTATGTTTTCCATTTTCTGATTGTCTTGGCTGGATTCCTCGCTATTTTAGCAACTTTACGAAATTGAAAATTTCGCGAGACTAAGATATTTATCTTACTTTTTATTTAGGCAAAGTCGCGAGAAGAGTTTTATCGTAGCGAAAGTCGTGAGAAAATCTCATGAGTCTCATGGCTAAAAGCTGAAACAGCATTGTTTCCCCATTACCCGTGCTGCTTGCTTGATTGATTGTCGCGGTTTGTGTTTGACTTTATCCTGCTGTCCCTTGTTTGATGGATTGGTTGATTATGCTTTGATTAGATTCGTTACTACTATTTTTTCAGTAGTATTTTTTAACGTCCGTTCCATTCGTAGCTTTTTGCCTCGCACAGTTTTAAGGATTATAGTAGCAGTTTCATTGTTATTTGTTGTTGCTACAGCAAACGGTTACAGTTAGGTCAGGTTTGATGACTCTTTTCGGACCCATTTGCAATATTCAAGCGGTTGATTGAGTGATCAATTTTGCTCTATTCCATCTCTTCGCCTCTGGGGATGATCGATTAATTGATTCCAGGATTAACACCCCGCCGATCAAAAAATCTTTTTATGTTGTGGACTCTCATTTTTCGACGGAAAATTCTGGTAAAAGTGAAAGATAAATGAAACTAGATTCATATCCCGCTTCTTTACGTGGCGCCTATATTTCTGCCTGTACTATGCCCCCGGGGATGGGCTGTTCGGTTGGACCCCTATGTCACGCAAATGAGGGGGCCACGCTCCCTGCCCAGTAATTGCAAAGTTTACCGGGAAACAAGCATTTGCGCCTGGTTTTGTTTTTGTTTGTTTTGCTTTATCTAATCGATTTTCTTGCCCACCTTCCCCCTTCTCTTTCCAGGTGTGCCTGATTGTGGGCCGCGGACTTTCTCAAGTCAAGTGGAATTCGCCCCCTCCTACTCACACACACACTTCCGGCCACGGAGCACTTGTTTGTCCCCTCATTGTTCCATAATCCCGCGTCACCATTTGGACGCGTCGCACCTTTCAGCAGGCGGTTACGCGGCTCGTTCGGTCTGTCCTACCGTTCCTTCACACCACCGCTGCGTCCGCAGCCAACGCTAGCTCGAAAGCCGCCGCCGCCTACGAGATGGGAGCGTTCCTGGATAAACCCAAGACGGATAAGCACTACGAACAGGGCAGCGGGAATGGTCTGCGTTATGCCCTCTGCTCCATGCAGGGATGGCGGATTGATATGGTGCGTACGGCTTTGAGAGAGCAGCTCGATTGATTAAGTGATTGAATTGAACCACGTTTGCCAAATTTTTTTAAATTTTATTATTATTTTCTTGTAGACAAGCATTACATTGATTGATCGGTTGATTGATTGTTAATTTGAGTGAGTTACTGTTATATCCAAGATGTGGTTTGGTTGATTGATTGTTGGTTGAATAAATGACCTTTTCCTCAAATTGAACACTAACCTGCATTTTAGTGTTTGCTAATGTATTGAATATTTATTTGTTAAATCAGCTTTCGAATCTAAATTAAATTACGTATTAATTGTAAATTCACGGTATATTATGTATATTTACATCGAATAATGATAATAATAATTGACATTTCCCTTTCCCCTTTTTAATAAAATATCAAAATTTAAATAGCGCAAGTTTTTTTAAAAATTGAATTAGAAACTTACATTCCTGATAAACTGTTGCGAAATTAAATGAGAATAAGATAAACTGTTCAGTCCTAAGGGGATTGTTTATTCTGTTCGTTGATTGCTTTAGCAAATTGTTATCAGTTTGTGTGGTCTGCCTCCTTGCTCGGTCTAATTGTGGCTCTCGGTTGCTTTCAGGAAGATGCACACACTGCCTTGACCGGGCTGGGTGCGCCCTTCGACGAATGGTCGTTTTTCGGCGTCTTCGACGGACATGCCGGTGGGAAGGTGTCCAAATTTTGCGCGGAACATATGGTGCGCTACGTGATGGAGACGGAGGAGTTTCAGCAGTTGAAGGATGAGAATCTGCCGCCGGAGAAGCAGAAGGAATTTATTAAGAATGGACTTATTCGCGGTTTTTTGAATGTACGTCTTTTTACCGGCAGACCTACGATACAGACATGCAGACGGGTTTTTATTAGATAAAGAAGCATTGAAAAACGGCAGGAAGGTATGCAGTCATTCGAAGATCCATTCAGAGAGGCAGTCACTAAGACAGACAGACAAACAGACAGGCAGGCTGGCAAGCATACAGTGGAACAGAATACGGGGCAGTTGGGAAGGCAAAAGAACTGAGCTTACTTGTTAGACACGCATTCTACTCAGTAATTAAGAAAAAAATTAACTGACACGGTGTTTGTTTTTGTAGTTGGATGAGTTTATGCGAAAGCTTCCAGACGTCGTAGCGGGGGAAGACAGGAGTGGGTCCACCGCCATCTGTGCCCTGGTCTGTCCGGAGACCATCTACCTTGCTAACTGCGGTGACAGTCGGGGCTTAATCATCTCCAAGGAACTCGTCGCCGTGGCCACATACGATCACAAGGTAGGGAAGAAGGAAACAAGGAAATCAGTTATTGATGTGTCAGTTTTTGTTTCTAAATGCCTGTCTACCTTTCATTGGCCTTTTGATCCTGATTGATGCCTATGTATCTATACGTATCTCTATCTGCCATTGGTTAACTGGCGGATCCTTTTCCCTGAGAAACTGTTTCATGGTCTGCCCTCTGTCTGTATGCTTATTTGTCCCTCTCTTCGGTTGCTTCAGTGTCTGTTGATTCACTGATTTTGTCCGGATCCAGTTACAGGTCTGCCTGAATACCTGTCTGTTCCACGGTCTGTATGCCGGTCTGTGCCTGAGTGCTTGCCTGTGGCTATAATCTGCGTTTGTCTACCTGCCTGAAAGCTTGCCAGTGGCATAATCTGCTTGCCTGAATGCTTGCCTGATGCATAGTCTTTCTGCCGGCAAGCTTGTCTGCATCGTGCCTAAATGCTTGCCTGTGTTATCATCTGCATGTCTGCCTGCCTGAAAGCTTTACTGTGGTATGGACAGTCTGCCTAAATGCTAGCCTGTGGTTTTGGCTGTCGGGCTCTGTTCCCATCATGGCATTTTTATCATTAAAGTTCGTCTGTTTTCAGCCCGTTAATCCAAAGGAGCGAGAGCGCATTCAGAACGCCGGCGGCAGCGTCATGATCCAGCGCGTCAACGGGTCGCTGGCGGTGTCGCGGGCTCTCGGGGACTTTGAGTATAAGCGCGTGCCGAATATGGGCCCGTTTGAGCAGCTGATCAGTCCGGAGCCGGAGATATCGGAGCACCCGCGTCACGGGCAGGATGAGTTTATCCTCCTGGCGTGCGACGGTGTGTGGGATGTGATGAGCAATGAAGATGTCTGCCAGTTTGTGCGCTACCAACTCACCGTCACCGACAACCTCGAGCGGATCTGTGAGGGCATCGTGGATAATTGTCTGAATAAGGTATTGAAACCAAACCAAAGTGGTAAATTTGTTCGGACTTTTTAGTTCTCATGAAATTATATTTTAAGAATTACATAATTGGAGAAACAGGACTGTTGAAATTTAGAATGCAAAAAATTTGACTCAAGGCAGTTCGAATTCATCCAACTCAATCGTGGTGTGTTTCCTTTATTTATGTTTTTCATTGACTTTAAAATTTGCCCGACTCTTCCACCTCTTGCTTATTCGGCGTTTAGTATTTTAATTGTACAAGTAATCCATGATTAGTCGATTATTATCTCAGTGATTGATTGATGGAGTGATTACTGTTAAGTCGTTAAGTCATTAATAACGTTACGGTACATTGGCAGGGATCTCGTGACAATATTAGCGTGGTTCTCATTACTCTTCCTGGCGCACCGCACATCTCCGAGGAGGCGCGGAAGAAGGAAGAGGCCCTGGACAGCGCCATAGAAGCCATTGTTGGAGGTTAGTGTCTTTCCTCTGAGATTGCCCCAATAGCACAACATTCGACTTGTGGAGTCTTCGGCGACAATGGAAGAAAGAAAACACTTGTCTGACATGTCCTTCTTTTCTCCACGCGTAGATATGTTAAAGGACAGCACCACTGACAGTGCGGAAATGGACGTGACAACGCTGACGCATCAAGTATCCCTCGCGCTGGAGCGTAAAGGAGTCACCTTCCCTCCCGGCGGTGGGATGAATGCCAAGTACGTGTGTGTGTGTTATACGTGTCTGATTTGTGAGAGCCCCTCAGTCTGCCCTGCTGTTCCGGCATTCAGGCTGTCTATCTCTCTCTGCCTGCCTGCTAATCTGTCTGTATGCATGTCTGCCTACCTGCTTATATGTTTTCCTGTCCGTCTGTCTTATCCGTCACTTTATCTGTCTACCTGGTGGCCTGCCTATCAGTGTATCTGTCTGCCAATGTCTTTCTGTCTGTCTGCATGTCTATGTTTCCCTGTCTGACTGTCTGCCTATATTTTTCCTGTCTGTCTGTCTTACCTGTCGCTCTATCTGACTGTCTGATTGCCTGCCTAGGAGTGTACCAGATTGCCCGCCTATCAGTGTCTGCCAGTATGTCTGTCCGTTTTCTGCTGTCTGCCTGTATTTTTGTCGGCTTGCCTGCTTTTGCTTTCTCTTAATGGTTTGTATTTAACTCGCTGTCTCAACTGTTCACCTGTGGCGCTTTTATGTCTGCCACTCTTGTTTATCTGTCACATTGTTCCTAACGGCCATCAAATGCTCATTTTTAACTGCGTCTGCTTTTCCTTGAGCTGTGTTGTTCAAAACAAGCTCCATGTTTTTTCATCTCCTATCTCTTTCTCCCTTGGCAGGCGTCATGTGATTGAAAAGGTGTGGCATGAACTGCGCCCGAATCAGGAGCTCCGCCAGGAGCCCGGCCGGCCCTCCAACGCCGCTGTGATGGGCTTCTTCCGTGCCAAGCAGGTGTCGACCGGCGGCCTCGCTGGTCCCGGCATCACCGACGACGATGACCCGCTCTCCCTGCCCGACTTGACCGGGGCCGCCGTCGCAGACGCCAACAAACACCACAACAAAGGCGATTTCGATGTAAATCCCCCAGCGTCACCGGTCCCGCCCATCAGCATACCTCCCCAGTCCGCGACGGCAACCGCGACGGCGGATTCACCCATGAAAGACCTCGCCTGAATGAGACACCCCCGCGACGACCGGAGCCGTCCCTGAGCAAACCCAATAACAAACACACAGACACATACACACATGCAGACACAGGCACACAAATACAGACAGACATGTGTGCTACCTAGACTTCTCCCCCTTCCCTATCCCGCTCCTCCCCTTTCTCTCCCCACCTGGATTTGACTTCCAATCGCGCGCGCTCTGCTGCAGCTGCTTTTTCTTCTCTTTAGTTTAGACTTTCTAGAAACTGTTTCGGGATATGCGTTTTTTTCTGCGGGGAGGGCAAGCACTGTGGGCGTGGTAATGTTCTCGGATGCGAAAAGGATGGAGTAGTTCGTGAAGTTTTTTTGGGGTGTTCAGTAAAGGGACATGCCCGTATGGTAATTTATACGGCGGAGAATTGTTGTGCATGCCCACACCACACCAGTTTGTTACTTGTCTTCGTGGTCTATCCACCACTTCTCCCCTTTTATGCGGCATGTGTCTAGAACTGGATGGTTCTGCGTTCATTATCCGGGGCATTAGGGTTGTGCGCTCTCTTTCTTTAATTATATTTCTTTATAAACAAAAATATCGGGATGGTTTTACAAGTGCCGGTTCAAGATGTAGGATAGACAAACACACAGAACGAGAGACAGATTGGCAGACAGACAGAAACTCAGAAAGACAGACAGATTGGCAGACAAACGGACAGACACTCAAAAATATAGACGAATAGCCAATTGCGACATCGTATCTCCAGACAACTCGTATGCCTGCATTATGGTACGACTACTACCGTACTGTTGAGCGTAACTAATAGTTGCCTGTCAGATTGTTGTGAACAAGTCGTACGGCCAGGTACCTGCAGTATTGTTTCGTATTCTATCTGTATTTGCCCAATCAAAAATGACGTATGTGTCTGTTGCTTAAACAGCGTTTTTGAATGTTTATAAAATGTGAAATAAAATTGATTTGAATTTCGTGCAAAATGTATGCTAAGCAAGAGTTTATTTAATGTAAAGACCAATTCATTCAGTTTGTCATTTAACATAAAACTTTAAGCAAAACATTCTAATGTTGAAAGATTATTTTCGAAAGATGTCAGTTGAAGTCGAGTGCCGCATTTTGATTATTTGAAATATATCTGAGTGTTATATATATAAACAACAACAGAGGGATGAATAAATGGAAAGACGGTATGAAGAAAGGAATATTCGTATCAGGAGAAAGGACCAGGCGTAACCTTCGCACCTAAACGCTGCCGTAATCCACCGCGATACCGATCGGTCGGTTCGGAGCTACTAAGTGTCGTTGCACTATTTCCGTTTTTTTTCTGTTTCAGGCAGTGTTTCCTTCCTCCTTGCAGGCACCCTAACGCACACGGACACACGAGCACACTTTTTTCTCTTCTCCTCGCTGATATATCGAATGGAGCCCGGTCTTATGCATTACATGTATACGTCCGTGGTCCGATCATATCCCAGCAGGACGCATCATCATCATCAGCACCCCTGACCGTCAACAACAAACGGAGCATCATGGTAATGAGCCCGAGAAAAAAACCGCCAAAGTTAACGGAGCCTCCCGTTCGTTCGTTCCCCTCTCGATCGTCCCGGTCACTCCTCGAACATGGCCATCATGAGGAATAATCAGAGTCTCACACCCGACCGTTGACTATGCCTCTTTTCCATATGGGGTAAGTTTAATATAACCGCCTGCACTTTCTTCTTCATCTACCTTTCACTTTGTTCCATACGGAAAGTCCGACCTTTAACAGTGTTTTATCGAAAGGTTCTTTCATCTACTATTGATTGATTTACTGATTGTTTAATTTGCGTGCCTATTTGATCGCACGACAATTTGTGACTGAGCGTCTTTTTTCCGCCATGAGGCAGCCGCCAGTGGGCTGTTTTCGGTTATGTCTGACTGTGGGAGTTATCATCTTCCTGACAGTGCTGACGGTGACGACTGCTCTGAGACGGGAGGAGTGCTGTGACGGGGAAGACGGCGAAGAGGCACCGGCGACCTCCGCGACCGCACAGAAATGGGCCGCCGTCGCAGCATCAGCGGAGGGTGATGGAGCAACCTACCGAGGAGGGTATGTCTGGGACTGGCATGTGTATCTAACCGGTTTGCCTGGAGAAATGTCGGTATCCTTTTCTGAGTGTATCATCTGGTCCGGTGTTTCTTTCTAACCGACCGTCAGACATTTGTCTGGGAACTGACGAAGTAGTTTCTCCAAATTCTTGTTTGGTGCCTGAACATGTCTTTCTGAAAGTCTGCTAACGTGACTGTTTGAATGCTTGCATTGTCTGTGACATGGCTTGCCTGTAAGTGTCCCTTAACCTTGGGCAGACGTGTACTTGTCTGGATGATACTGCCCTCCTTTCCGAATGTCTGCCTGGACGACTGTCGTACTGGACGGTGTACCTGTGCTGTGTCTGTATCTATGCCTGGGTCTGTTTCTGTATCTGTGTCTGTATTTTTGCTGTGTCTATGTCTGTATTTTTGTCTGTGTCGTGTTAGGGCCTGTGTCTGTGTCTGTGTGTCTCTGCACTTGTTGTATTTGTCTGTACTTCTGCTGAATGCTTGACTGTGCCTTTTCCTTTGCGCCTTTCGAATTATCACGTGTCTGAGAATGTGTCTGAGTGTGTCTGTCGTCTTTAAGAGATCCGAGATACGTTTTCCAGTACGTAGAGCTAACTTATGCGTAATTTCATCCCATATTCAAATAGATGCCGAGCCAGGATTTGCACCTCGACCGCTCCAACGGAGACCGCCGAAGAAAGTTCAGCGAAGACCGCAAATGGAGGAGGAGGACGATGATGATGACGACGACGATGACGCCGTTGTTGTCGGAGGTCCCCCAGGTATTTACATTTATATATATGTATATAATTTATAAAAACAATGAAAAAAGCATTTTTTTTAATTCGCCTAAAATTTAATTATTATATTTAACAATTTCCAGGCAGACGACAAAGACCCGCTCAACGGATGCGGAACGGTACGATCGCCCGTCGTCGCAATAGCCAACGCTTAAAGATGACCGGTGATCGAGTGACCCACACCGGTTCGCAGTCCATCCGTCGTGCCATCGCGTCGGGAGTGGACCTGAACGTCGGTCTGGCTGACAACTACCGCATCCCTCGACACCGGAACAACCGGACCCTGGCAGGCAGACATCAACCGGAGCTGTTCCTCAATCAACAGGACCGGGTCGCCGGACTCGGTCACATTCCCAACACGGATGCCAGTGTGTATGATGTCCCGCGGTCCGGCTATCCGGTCATCCGATCGGTAACACTGAAGGAGGGGGAAGATGCTCTGCCGAAGGATGTGCCAGTGCAGCAGCTGGCCGATGCGGTGGACGATGCGAATGAGCTGGCACGGGGTGACTTCCGGGCGATCATCATGCGGCATCGGGAGCCGCGTTGCAGTGAGTATGGTCAGGCCAGCAGACTGACAGACAGACAGACAGACAGACAGACAGATATGTACCTAGACAATTAAGCAGACAGGTAGAACAATTAGGCAAACAGAGAGGAATGTGGGAGGACAAAACATAGAGATAGACATAGGCATTAAGTCAGGCAAACATGACAATCAGAAAACATTAGACAGAGCTTTGAGGCATGCCAAAAAGGCAAATATATTAACATCTAGGCATTTTCGGAAAAATTGTATTGCTAAAGCAAACAGATATTTAGACAAACATGTCCGTACAATGTGGTTAGGCGCAACATCATATCAGAAAGATAGACATGCGAGAAGAATAGACAACCATGTTGTAGTCATCCATGTATACATGGAGCCAAATTAGGGACAGGGACCCCTAAGGCGGACTCTGACACGCATTGTAGACACGACTCAGATGTAGGCAAGTGTTTAGATGCAGTGAACAATACAGCAGTTTCCGACCGGCTTTAACTTCATGTATTTTTTGTTACAGTAATCGGGGACTATGGCCAAGGAGGATCAGTCCACCCACTGTCCTGGATCACTGCCCAGGGTATCAATATCGCTGAATACGCATATGAAAACGAATTCTCCGCTATTCGGCTCTCAAACGGCCTAGTGTAAGTGCTTGTCTGCGTCTATGACAGTGTCTGTGTCTGTGTCTGTGTCTGTGTCGGGGTCAGGTTCAGTGTCTGTGTTTTTGAATGTGAATGTGTCCGTATCTGCGTTTGTGTTGTCTATGTCTTAGGAAAGTTGGCTATGTTTTCTCTCTATGTAGGAAAGGAAAGGGTGACGTGCTCTACAGCACTCTCCGTAAGGCCGCTGAAAATGGCTACCAGCCGTCGGATGACTGCTACGTAGAAGACCAACGACAGTGCAACGTCAAGACCCCGTATCGTACTTTCGACGGCAGCTGCAACAACGTCAACAACCGACTGTGGGGTGCCGCGATGACCGGCGAGATCCACGCCACACATGCAGCTTATGAGGACGGCATCGCAGCGCCGCGCGACTTCTCCGTGACGTCGATCATCAACCAAGAACCGACATTCCTGCCCAGCGCCCGTGAAGTCAGCATCAGCATCAGTCAGCCGGGCATGAGACGATCGGATCGAAAAATCACGATGATGGTCTTCCAATTAGGCCAGCTGGTGGCGCACGATTTGATGAATAGTATGTGTTTGTGTTAGTACTAGGGCTAGCAAGGCAGGGAGCTAATGGGATCAGTAATGCCAGAAAAACTGGAGTTTGTACGCGGTAATAGGGAAACTTTTTTGCATATTATTGCTTGCAGCACCGGTCGATCTGGTGGAAAATCCTGCCAAAAAGGGAGACTGGATCCTGCCTGCCTGCTGCGGTATGGATCAACATAACGGGCCTAATTGCCAGCATCCATCCTGCTACCCCATTAAAATCCCCCCGAACGACCCTTTCTACGGCCAGTATCAGCTGACTTGTATGGAATTCGTTCGAAGTCAACCTGCTAATCCCCGAACATGCGATTTGAGTACGCTCGAGCTCATCTATCTGCTTAGTGTCGTCCTGTTTGCCTGTCTGTCTGTCTGACTATCTCTCTATGTGTCTGTGTGTCCGTCTGCATGTTTATCTGTCTGGATGTCTGGATATCTGTATGTCTCTCTGTCTCTTTGTTTTTCTGACTCACTTCTGACTCCCTTTATATTTCGCAGTCTCGTTGTCTAAATGTCTTTAAAATAATTCTTTGCAGCTCCGCGTCAGCCAGTCAACATCAACTCCCACTTCTTGGACGCCTCCGCTGTTTACGGATCTCGTCTGCAGGACTCGATGAAGCTTCGCGGACCTCGAGGAACATTGAGTATAAACGAGATCACTGGGCCGTCATGCATGATGTCGCCCGCCGGGCCGGACTCCATGTCATGCCACGCCGCTGGAGAAGGACGACCGTGTATGATGTCGGGAGATTCTCGCGTCAACCAACACACCGGTGTGATCAGCATGTCTTCTGTAAGGAATATGTCCGTTTACAGACTTGAATAATCACATGTTTTATTTTTATTTATGTGCCAATTTATGATTTTACCAGCTCTACATCCGAGAACACAACCGCATTGCTCGTTACATCTCGGACTCGCGCCCAGGGATGCCGGATGAGGTTATCTTCCAGGTAATAATTTGTTTATTTTTATTCCTTTACTGCTTTACGCCTTTTTCGGTATTCTCTTAGCTTTACAGACTATTATATCAGCTAGGTTTTTATTACTTGGGTTTTTGAAATTTCGAAAAATTACAATTAATGTTTAAATTTAAATGTGTTTATTCTTAAGGTTTATACTTTTTTTTCGTTTACTTGCGTAATTATAATCTCAACGCATTCATCTGTTTCGTGTACTTTATTTATTAACGTACTTTACAACTTACTTCTCATTGGGTCGGCATTCCTGATTTGTTTATAAGTAATTTCATATTGTGTATAATTATTCTCGGTTTATTTATAGTTAATCCTTCCATTGTCAATGATAAATATAACTCTAGTAGTTTAGTGTGATTTTGCAATAAATCCAATATAGTTTTACTAAATTACGTGTGTTCTCCGCCTTAATTCTTACCAGTTGTCCTTGTTATGCTATTCTTTCAGGTCGCTCGCCGAATCGTCATCGCCCAGCATCAGCACATTGTCTACAATGAGCTGCTGCCAACCCTGCTGGGAAATCGCATCTACAGCGAGCCAAGCAACGGGCTGCAGCTGACCCAGAACGGCTACTGCAAGGACTGTTACTACGACACGGTGAACCCTTCCATCTCGGTTGAATTCGGAGCTGCAGCCTACCGGTAAAATACCATTAAAGTCAAACAAATAATTTGTCGTAATTCAAAAATTAGACATAGACATTATTTCCCATCCTCTGCCTTTGCAGATTGCATACCCTCGTCCCCAATCACCTTCCAACCCGCGATGCCAGTGGCGGTTTTCCGCCCTTCTACGAGCATATGCTGAACCCTGAAATGTAAGTCAGATAGGCAAACTGGCACACAGCCACATTCATAAACACAAACACAGGCAAAAGAACATACACAGACGAAGACTCAGACTTGGACTAGGAAACCGATATAGGTACAGACACAGACACAGACACAGACACAGACACAGACACAGCAGCCGACACAGACACAAACAAAAGCACAGAAATATTATTTTACCCTTGATGTCCTTGATTCAGGTTCTATCGACCGGGGATTGTTGACGAACTCTTGCAGGCTCTCGTGCAGCATCCGGCCGAGTCGTTCGACCCGCTTTTGTCCGGCGCACTACAAAATCACCTCTTCCAAATGAAGACCAAGCCGTATGGCCAAGACCAGCATTCCCTCAACATTCAACGCGGGCGTGATCAAGGTGTGCCGTCTTACGCGGAAGTGCGGAAGGCTTGCGGCTACCCAGAGGTGCAGTCCTTTGCCGATCTTGAAGACCTGATGCCTCCGCGTGCTGTGCAACAGCTCGCCAGTATCTACAAACACGTTCTCGATATCGTAAGTTTCTTTTTTTTCTGCTCAACAAATCATCGAAAAAATTTGGGAGCTAATTCGTTGGGTACTAGTACTTTTTTTTATGAAACAATTTATATTTAGGATCTCTACGCGGGAGGCATCAGCGAATTTCCAGTCAACGGCGGAGATGGTGTGGTGGGCCCGACGTTTGCCTGCATCATCACCGATCAGTTTGCTCGTCTGCGCCACGGTGACCGGTTCTGGTATGAAAACAAGGAGGCCAAGTTTACCAAAGGTATGCTTCATTGTATCTCTAGATTTTCAAACTCTCACATGGGATTTTCAGTTCTTTCAGAATTTTACTATTATATGTAGTTTCAATTTACGTATCCAGTTTATCTCAATTACCTTTCTCTCTTTATTTTTTTACTAATGCGATGAGAATAAATTTTAATTTCGTTTCATGTGGAGGCGTTTTGTAAAAGCCCTAAATAGTGCCATTCATTTTTGAAGGTGGCGTATTTCTTTTGTGACGATCAAAAAGGCTAACGACTGGCGTTTTGTAAACTTGTCTCAATTTCAAATCTAAGTTTTTCCTTTACTAAGATTTATATTCAAACATTGAGTTCCAGTTTGAACGTATGTGGTTTTTTAAGCAGTCCTCTCTTACGTTAGTCGCTTAGTACAATTTTCTCTGCTCTCTCTTTAATTACACATTATTTCTAACCATGCAACCGTTCGTTCATTTTTCAGCTCAACTTCAGGAGATCAGGAAGACTAGCCTGGCCGCCCTCCTCTGCCTAGATACCCCCGCCGAAAATATGCAACCGCGGGCATTACTTCTCGACTCTGCACGGTACAGTCCGCACACCACCAGGCTTCCTTGACTAATCACCCAACTTTTTTTAAATGAAATGTTCTGTTCCTGTTTTTTTTCCCATAGAAATCCAGTGCTTTCGTGTGATGACCTCATGCCTGGATTCCTCAATCTCGATCCGTTCCTCGAAGATGTGAGTCAAATTTGTACTAACTCCCAAATTTCTCATCTTGTTTAAGATTAATAGTACTCCCTATTACGCTTCACAGCTCAGTCCAAGCAAGTATCCTGACACTCCAGCCGAGGTCAGGCAACGTGAGGACAACGGGAGGACGAATTCTCGAGGGCGTGGCCAGGGCGGAAACCGTGGACATAACGGAGCTCGCGGCGGAGGCGGTCCTGGAGGTCCCGGACCATGGGACGGACCCGGAGGACCCGGTGGACCTGGTCCTTGGGATGGACCACAAAATACATGAGGACTGATGATGGACCAGGAGGACCTGGACCTTGGGATGGCCCCGGAGGACCTGGCGGACCGGATGATGGGCCTGGAGGACCTGGACCGTGGGATGGACCTGGTAGGACGGCCGTAAAAAATAACTTAATTTTAATTCTACTTGTTTTTCATTTTTAACTTAATTTATTCCAGTTTATTTGAGATTAAAACTGAGTTCAATTTAATTTGAAATTGTTGTAAATTGACTGAATTTGAGTTTGAAATAGGTTGATGTTCAAACTTTATTTTGGTCTGCATATCTCAAGACAATTGACACAAGATTATTTATTTCATCAAACACACTACGCTCAACTGCCTTGACTTTGACTTTGACTATACATGAGCACGCATTAAATGTAATACGAACCAGCAATCGATGCAATCGATGGAAAGACCGAGGAGCTCAGTCAATTGTTTTGCGAAAACAGAATTATTGTCTTAAGTTCAAGTATTTCTCAATAGTACTGAGAACGAAATCTCAAAACACTCGTGTTGAATGAACTAAATCCAGAATTAAAATTCGAACGCTAGAGTTTGATAAACACTGTAGTCAGAAAGGTGGGGCGCCCTTGACTACACTGGCCAATCATATGCGAGCAATCAATATGATTACCCCACCCATGACTGTGACAGACACACACACACACAAATTCTCGGTTTCCAACCACAGCACTACAACTTAGAGGACCTCGTCGCTTCGCTCCTCGGTCTGAAAAAATATTGCACTAACTTTTTGAACTGAAAAGAAATGTATAAAAAATTCCTCCGCAAAGTTGTGAGATACGGTCGAAAATTATCAAGCCAAATGCTTGCGAAGCCGATTAATAAAGCCCTCAACTACTTCAATTCCGTTCGAAACTTTTTGTGGGGAAATCAATCGGGTTTTATACCAAGAAGACCTTCCAAGTTATTCATAAAAGACTCGACTTCATCCTTCCATCTAATTTCATTTCGTATTAATTTATTTGCCAGGACCTGGCGGACCCGGACCGTGGGACGGACCAGGAGGACCTGGGCCGTGGAACGGTCCCGATGGCGGGCCTGGAGGACCCGGCGGACCCGGTTTCGGTGGACCCGGGCCTGGATTTGGCGGACCTGGCGGACCCGGACCTGGAGGACCCGACGGCGGACCTGGTGGACCGGGCGTCGTTGGACCAGCCGACGGAGGTCCTGGTGGTCCCGTTGCTGGGACCGTCGGTGGTGCGGGAGTCTCCAAGCCGGTTCAAGGTTCCACCAGTTCAGCTGGCAGCGCGACGAACGCTCGTCGACGGACAGCCAGTGGAAACCTTGCGAAAGGTCCCAACACTCACCGGAACTCTACTGGGAGAGTTGTCAGTCCGGTCCGCTCGCAGTACCCAATGAAGGGAACATCAACGAAAGCTCCTGCTACTATCAGCGTCAACGTGCAGAACAGTCCCAGCGGAGCGCCATTGAAGGTCTCCGTAAGCGGCGATGGAAGCGTGGTGGTCAATGGCGCCGCTCCGGTCAAGAGCTCGGCACCAGTCGGGGAGATCACGCCCCGGCCCGTTCTGAATCATGTGTGATTATATTTATTTAATTTCCTGAAAAAGCGTGTGAAGTGAACATAACTTATCTACCTTGACTGATGTGTGTGTTTGTGTACATTTTGAGTACGGCAATTTTCTGGAATGCCCAGAAGTATACAGGATTGGATTTTATACTGGATTAAATGAGACTGACTTAACCCGTCAACGCCCGGTGCCAGATCAGACATGATTTGAGTGCGAGAACGATGAAACGAGTTCAAATTCGCATAGCGTGTTTTAGATGTTGTAAATGTCTTGGAACATTACAGCTGTCTTATTAGGGACGGTAAAATGAACCCAACCTAAAAAAACTATACTAAACTTAGTTTTAGTGTTTTAGCTACTGACATAAAAAACTAAACTAAATGTTTAGTTGTGTTGTGGAAAAAAAAACTTCAGACTTTGTATATCCCGCAAGGGTTTGTCTGCTTTAGTTGAACAATAACAATAATAACTAAAAATGTATGTAGGAAAAACTAAACAAAACAAAAAACTATTCATCTTATTTCGACTCAAACTAGACAATACTTTTATAGTTACTAAAAGAATCTGAACTAAAAGTCTTTAGTGACTAAGTTTTTCTTGACTATGTAGTATCGAAAACATCCCTAATGAAAGATAAACGACTGGTTTGTAAAGGCTCAGTCTGACTTGATTTCTTATATGATACAGGAAATTATTATCAGGCGCCTTTATCGGTCGGACCTGTCTATCACGAGGCTGTCCGCGTCCGGTCAAAGTAATACAGAGGGGCGCACCGGAAGCGCAGGACAGTCAGGGGCCTGGATGTGACTGTACCGCCCTGCCGAGCGCGTATTTTACTCCGCATGGCAAATTAGTTGCGGACGCAGTACTCATTTCAAGCGGAACACGAACAAGTCGCTCACTTTTACGACTAATTTTACGACCAATTTTGCACGAAAATCGGGATATTTTCGTTACCATGCATTCGCTGATTCTCAGGTAAGCAAAGAAAGGAAACATTAGCGATGACCAAAAAAAGAACTATACTACAATAACTAGTTAAAACGTTTAGTGTCCAATTTTTTACTTTAGTCTTTTTAGCTGACTGAAAAAAGTAAACTAAAAGCCTTAGTCTTTCTAGAAGTTTAAGTGGGAAACATTTTTCATCTGATTTGGAGCAAAACGTGACAAAGACTTTTAGTTACTAAAGAAGAGAACCTAAACTAAAATCCTTAGTAAATCTTTAGTATTCTTTTGCCAAATAATTCTAGTTTTAGTTTTGGGTATCCATTCGGGAATGTCGAATGTGAGAAGTGGGTTATCAAAATTAGCCAAACAATAATTCTTTTCTTGCTTGATATATTGATTGCAACATTTTGAAGGTCTGCCCTGGTCATGATGGCGCTCGTTTGTGCTTCCACTTTGGCATCCGATGTGGCGCACGTACAACTTCCCGGTGGACCGTCGCAGGAGAAAATCGGAGATCCTCAGGCGCAAGCTATCGCAGATGCGGTATAGAAAATCCTTCGAATTTCTGCATTTTAATTTGCATTTCCATAGACACATACGGATGATTTATACGCGTACATTGTGTGCGTAGGTAAAGCCGGAAGTGCAGACCAAACTCGGTGCAGCCCAAGAACTGCAGGAGTACGTGGTGGAGAAGTACACCACCCAGGTCGTCGCCGGGACCAACTATTTCCTCAAGGTATCGCGATATGAAATTTTGTCTGACTTGAAATTTAATTAGAGTATACAACGTTTGATCATATATTTGTCTCTTACGGAAATAGTTTATCCCAAATCTAGTACTTTTCAATTATATTCAAATGATAGTTAAACGATCGAAAAGGCGGCTTTTCAGTTTCAATAAAGTGCACTTTTGCTTTATTTTTAAAGTCACAAAAAAAGAAATCGATATTTAAAAACATGATTATGGTTAAAAACAATTATTCTTATTGGTTTTAAATTTATTTGATATTTTATTTATATTTAAGTATGTTATTTATATTTAAGCATGTTAATTAAATAAGACCACCTGAATTATGTATTGTATTTTTAGATTCGCACTGCACCGAATCACTACATCCACGCGCGTGTCTTCAAACCGCTGCCGCACACCAAGGCTCAGCCACAGCTGCACAGCGTCCAGAGCGGCAAGCAGCTGGGAGACAAAATTTCTTATTTTTGAACTTTCGTAACAAACTATATATACGCAGCAATATATATTTGAAGTAATGGGCGCGACCACACCAATCAATAAAGTCGAATTTAATTCACTCAATATTACGATGCACACGCGGGAAAGGGGCTAGAAAGACGAGGTACGGTATATAGCAGAACTAATATTTAATAATATGTTAGATAAAAGATAATAGAAATAATAAGATAATAATAAATAATGTAATAAATAATATAATAACAAAATATCAATAAAATAATAAAATATGAATAAAATATATCAACAAACAGGGACATTCAGAAACCAAGGTACAGCGAGTTAGATGAATGTAAAAAAAACAATTTAAAATGTGAACTGATGTAAGTTAGCTGGATAATTCGTGAGCCTATTAGTCACTAATTAGTCACTAGACGGTGTAGTTATTGCAAGGAGTACTAACTAACTCAAGGTACACAAGGAGTACGAATATAGTATTCGTCCATTCAGTGCCCGCGAATCGTTTTGCTGAATCTTCAATGCCTCCACTCTTCTGACTTGGGGCATTATTCAAATGCCAAATTCAGAATTAATTCAAACTATTTTTTGTAGTTAGACCAACTTTATTGATGAATATAATACTTATTTCGCTGGTAAAGTCAGACGTCAAGGTCGGAGCTCTGAGCATTTCAAAAAGGACCGATAATTACAGGGAAGCTGTCCAGTTTTGATCTATAGCTCCGCCCACAAACTTCAGGGTTTTTTTTGGCTGATCCCAATTGACTTAAAATTAAATTTTGCATGGGAAAGTGCGTAAGAAAAACTCGAAGGGATTTTGAATTCGCTTCTTGAATTACGCCCCGAGAGAGTCCGAGAGACATTTCAAATAAGCATAAAGAAATGCAATATTTCACCGTTAATCGAATTAAAATGAGAGCCTTATCACCGAAAATTAAGTTTGCTGAAGATTTAGCTAAGCACACAATGCCATGATGCCATCACGGAGGTATACCAATACGGGAGGGATCTTCTCACTGGGGCTTTGTGGTGAGGGTTCACAACAGTCCAGGTATATATAACGTTGATGTCTCGCACTGGAAAGCGCTTATGAAATTCCGCACACCCGTCCAGTCCAGTCCCAGCTGGGACACATGAAAATGTAGTCAGTTAGTATTATAATTAGAGAACTTAAGAGTTATTTGTGCTTTCTAGCCATTTGTTTGGTAGTGAAACCAGTGAAAACTGAAAACTGAGAAAGGCCATGAACATGACGGACACAACAAGTGGCGCCACCCATTGGCGCTCAACCTTAATACAAATTCCAATATTCGTGAAAGTGTGTAATCCGTGCTGTTGGAAGTGCCTGTGTGGAATCTGCTAGGGAGCGAGCATCTTGAGCTTTTGAGCGTGATCTTGAACTTGAACCAGTTTGTTTCTTCTCTATAATTTTTCCACCGTTTTTTATCCCACGCAATTTCACTTTTCACCTTTTCGCGCCTCTCTTCCATCGCACTCCTTCTGTCTCTCTTGAAGCTTCAAATATCGAAGAATGATTGTGTGAAGTTGAGTTTATCTTCTCTGGTGCTACAATAATAACGTCTAATTTCCGCCATCAAGGTCTTCCCTTTCAAAAACATCCTTCCTCTCAACACTTCACCATCAACGGGTACGCTGGGAAATATTGTTCTTGTCCTTTTTCCATTCGCAGGCTGGTTAGAATGGCAGTCGCGGGTTAACTGGTCGGGTATTTTGATGATGTAAAAAGTACCTGCCAAGCTGGGTCATTTTCAAATATTTCTCAAAATTCACTCTGAAATTTTGAGTTTCCTCTTTACTTTCAACCGGTAAACTAATAGGAAGTTTAATTTACGAACGTACTTTAAAATTTTGAGGTCGGTCGGTGGAGTTTAGGGGATTCCGCGGCGGTTTTTGTCGGTGGAGCTTTCTACTATGCCAGCCAAGTTCGGCCGGCAGTTATTTCTCCTTCTTAGTCCATCTTTTTAGTTTCACTGCCTTGATTTAGTAGCAATTTATATTTAATTGGTTTTTGAAATTATCAATCCAGATGACTGATGTCATACGGATAAAACTAGAGAATTCCGAGGCGGTTTTGGGCATGTAAAGAAAGTGTACCACCCTAGCTTGACCAATCTTCGGTTTTTTTTTCTGTTTCACTTCTGAGTTTCGCATTTCCTCATCTTGCTCTCATTTTAAAGTAACTTCTAATTGCATGTCTCAAGTGAGATTTCAAAGTGGGGAAGTCGATAGGATGAAACTGAATGATTCCGAGTGGATTTTGTAGTAGCAAACAACGTGTACCAGCTAAATTCAGCCATGGTCTTTCTCGAAAAAAGGCTGATCCCGCGAGTCTATTTTGTTCTTTACTGAATAGGGAAATCGACTGAGAATTAAATTTTGGACTATATATTCAACGGCCGAGCTGTTCGTCGGATAGTGTTTCTCAGCGTTTTTAGAGCATTCTCTGGAAGACTTCCGTAATGGTCTTTAGATGGTTGTCGTTCTCCCCTACCTATCATCCCATTCTACAAATCTGGTTTCGTTTTGTATTCCAGATTAGAAAAATATTTCGAATTCGAGCTCTGAAGCTGAATCTACGTGGTTGAGTGGAAGTTGTTGGAACGGATAATTGTTGGAATCTTCCTACCCGCAAGCCTCGGGGATGTCCGCCGTGATGAATCCCAATTCGGAAGCTAACCGCTTGTTGAACTTCTCCGAACGACTGGACATTAACCTGCTAGACAAGGTGGTCGGATGTATGTACACCGGCCAGCGCACCGAGCAGATGGAGGCACAGACCGTGCTGACGACCCTCAAGGAGCACCCCGAAGCGTGGACGCGCGTCGACGCCATACTCGAGTTCTCGCAGAACCCGCAGACCAAGTACTTTGCCCTACAGATCCTGGAGAATGTCATTAAGACACGGTGGAAAGCGCTACCGCGCGCACAGTGTGACGGTGAGAATGACTCTGCAAAAAATATACAGTTCATCTGTTAATCAGTCAAGCAAGCAAGCAACTTTGATTCATTTACGACTACGAATTATTCAGCTTATTTTGACAAGTCATCAATCAATCAATTGAAGCCTGTGATAGTGATATTAAAGAATCGACCAATCAATGGTTTGTTTGTTTTTACTATTGCCAACGGAAGTATAGTTTCATTATTGTGAACAGGTATCAAGACATACATTGTCAGTCTGATCATCAGGACGTCCTCCTTGCCGGAGATGCATGAGAAGCATAAGCTCTACCTGACAAAGCTGAACTTTGTCCTCGTCCAGGTAATCTTAGCTTCGCTAGCGTTGTGAATTTATTTGCTCACTTTTGCGATTGATTGCTTGATTGTTCGTTATCTTTTGATTTGTCGTTGTATTTTTTCGAATGAACCTTTGACTGATTGATTGATTAGCTGTGTGGCAATGCGTTTCGTAGTTTCCTGATGTTTAATACAGTTTCGTTAAATTTATGCGTTAGCTTTTTTAAAGTGCATTAAATTAAATTCTGTTTTGGTTGCAGATTTTGAAGAAGGAATGGCCGAAAAATTGGCCATCTTTCATCACGGACATTGTCGGCGCCAGCAAGACTAACGAGTGGCTTTGCTTGAACAACATGGAAATTTTGCGGCTACTCAGGTTGGTAGTTCTCCGTCTTACTACTCTGTTGAAAGTTGCTTAAACATATTGCGGTTTTTTTGCAGTGAAGAGATTTTCGACTATTCCAGCGGCACTATGACTCAGGCCAAGACGCGCCACCTGAAGGAGTCCATGTGCGGGGAATTCCAGCAAGTATTCCAGCTCTGCCTTTTTGTCATGGTATGTAGGATCACAGCAGTTTAACACGATAGACAGCAAGCAGTGTAGTTAGATATGCCGGCCGACAATTAATCCTGGAGGCAAACGGATTTGCGAACACATCATCCAAATAATCAGATAAACTGACAGGCATGTAAATAGACAGACAGGCAAATAGACAGACAGACAGACAGACAGACTGACTGACCGACAGACTGACCGACCGACAGACAGACTGACAGACAGGCGGGCAGACAGAGAGATAGATAGATAGACAGATAGACAGACGGATGGATGAATAAATAGAACAGACAATCTTTACTGGACACTTGATTTAAATATTCCACACTGTTTTTCATAGGACAATAGTACGAATCCGCCACTGGTTGCAGCCACCCTTCAGACACTTCTTCTCTTCCTGAACTGGATTCCACTTGGCTATGTCTTTGAGACAAACCTCGTCCCCAGTCTTATTAGCAAGGTTAGTTTGGAGTTTGGCTCACAGACTGTCGTCATAAGCGGCTTACAGTTGACCCGCGTCCTTTTGTATTTCGCAGTTCCTGCCCGTGCCCATGTTTCGCAACGTCACCCTGAAGTGCTTGACAGAGATCTCCGCCATCTCCATTGCCCAGTATCCGCAGTACGAGAAGCACATCAAGGACATGTTCCGCGACACTCTGCAGCAACTTCAACAGGTACGATCTCCTGCTGAACACTGTCTGACTATGCTGTTTATCGGTCTACCCGATTGTGCACTTGTTTATCTGTCCGTCTGCCTCTTTGTTTGGTATGAGGTCTGTCTGTCTGTCTGCTTGATTGTTCATATTATAAGCTATTTGTCTGTTCGTCCGCCTACCGATTTGATTTACTATCTACTCTGCCGTTCTGTCTCCCGATTGCATCTTTGATTGGGTATATCGCTCTCTGCTTGCTTGCCCCCTTGTCTGTGTGTCTGTCGCTTGAGGTTTTTGTCTGCTGCCTGACTGGGAAACTCTCTGTCTGTGAAACCGTAAACGCGTATTTTTAATCATTTTTGCTCGATTCAGGTGCTCCCTCTCCAGACTGACATCAAAGCGGTCTACTCCAAGGGATCAGACGACGAGCAGAAGTTCATTCAGAATCTGGCCATGTTCCTGGCCTCCTACTTGAAGGAGCACGTTCAGATTGTCGAAAAGTCCCCCGAGCTCCACGAACAACTCGGCAACACTCTGCGTTACGTCACCCTCATCTCCCAAGTAATTAAATATTACAATTTGGAGTTTGATTCAGTAACAGAATTCCCGATACGGTGGATTACAATAATATCTTTTTTTCCAAGTAGGAATTTAATTAGACTAACTTTCCCATGTTTAAAATAAATTACTGGATTTATTAAATCAAGGTTTCTGATGTCGAGCTTTGTCTTTGTATTTAAATTTAGGGCAAATAGCATTTAAATAACTTTTGAATTTAATTATTTAATTTCAATAACTCGTAGGTCGACGAGACAGAAATCTTTAAGATTTGTCTTGAATTCTGGAACACCCTCTCGTCGGAGCTGTATCTGGAGCATCCCTTCAAGGCCTACACCACGGCCTCTTACTTCCCGTCCTCGTTGATGAAGACGCCGTTTGAATCTCAGTCGCAGACGCGGCGCAAGTTCTACGACGCCACCCTGTCCACCGTGCGTACCATCATGATCGAGCGGATGGCCAAGCCGGAGGAGGTGCTGGTGGTGGAGAACGATCAGGGCGAGGTGGTCAGAGAGTTCATGAAGGACACCGACTCGATCAACATGTACAAGCTGATGCGAGAGACACTCGGTGAGAATTATGGCGGACATTAAGAGGGGCAGACGATTTTGCTGCATAGACAAAAACCACCGGCAGACACTTGGACACGTAAACAAACCGTTAACCACGTAGGTTGACAGGCACACCGATAAACAAAAACACAGGCAGACAGATGGCAATTACGTGAATACATACAGATGCAGCAGAGAGACAGACAGACAGACAAACAGATAGAAATATAGACAAATAGATATATGGACAGGCAGACAAACAAACAAACAGACAGGCAGAGAGAGAGACAAACAAACAGGCAGGCAGGCAGGCAGGCAGGCAGGCAGGCAGGCAGGCAGAAAGACAGATAGGCGGACAGATAGATAGACAGACAGACAGACAAGCAAGCAAACAAGCAAACAAACTGATAGACAAACAGACTATCAGACATACAGATGAATAGCCAGACAGGACTACAAACAGATCGGCGGACAACGGGAAGACTTGACGGTTAAGTCATGTAGACGGACGTGGGACAGATATTTTGTGATTGATTTTTAACATGCCATCCTTACAGTTTACCTGACTCATTTGGATACTGTCGACACGGAGCGCATTATGACGGACAAGCTTCACCGGCAGGTAGACGGCTCGGAGTGGTCCTGGAAAAATCTGAACACCCTCTGTTGGGCCATCGGATCCATCAGCGGGGCAATGCACGAAGAGGATGAGATGCGCTTCCTGGTCACAGTCATTAAGGTGCTTACTTGTGCAGGCACCCACTTGACTTCTCGTATTTTATCCCGCTTTAATTATTGAGTTGGGTTTGTGGTTTTAGGAGTTGTTAGGACTATGTGAGCAGAAGCGTGGCAAGGACAACAAGGCCATCATCGCGTCCAACATTATGTACATTGTCGGGCAGTATCCGCGATTCCTCCGGGCACACTGGAAATTCCTTAAGACGGTTGTCAACAAGCTTTTCGAGTTCATGCACGGTGAGTTGATAGAGCAACACCTTCATTGATTGATTCATTGATTTATTCATGCATTGAAACTGCTGAAACGGGGGGACCGTCGAATTTGATAGAATATCTGCCTCATTGATTGATTAAGTGAAAAAATTCTTTGTACATATCTAAGCGGTTGATTGATCGGCTTGTTTTTTGTTTTTCACAGAGACCCACGATGGAGTACAAGACATGGCGTGTGATACCTTTATCAAGATTGCACAAAAATGTCGGCGGCACTTTGTGACCATTCAAGTCAGCGAGTCCTATCCCTTCATCGACGAAATACTCTTGAATCTCCGCAGCATAATTTGCGATCTGGGCCAGCAACAGGTATTTGACTTGTTGGTTTGTCTGACTCGTTTTTGTTTAACAAGTTGTCTGTCTAACGCCTTTGCCGCTCATTTTAGGTGCAAACATTCTATGAAGCCATCGGCTACATGATCGCCTCGGAGGCCGACGACGGCACCCAAGCCAGCCTTATCGAACGGCTAATGGCACTGCCCAACCAGATCTGGGACGAAACCATTCAAATGATCAAGGCCAATCCGGAAGCCCTCAAAGACGTGGAATGCCTGAAGCAGTTTGCCAATGTCTT
>LRSR01010871.1:0-18414 GCA_001579985.1 Hypsibius dujardini | reverse complement strand
CAAAAGAAATGATCTTGAACCGCACGCCCAAACCGGAAGTGAATTATTTCTTCGCCTGTTCAGTGTGATCGATTTTTGATTCTTTTCTCTAAGCAGTTCGCGGTACTACCCCCCTCCCCCTCCTCTTGCACTATTTACTTTAATTTTTAACAGTGTCCCGGCCAATAAAACGATAATCAATGTATGTGCGTGTATATCTGCGGGTGACTCTGGGAATCGTAGGTTCTGTTGTTTTTGCTGCCCGCAAAAGAGCTCCTTGCAAAAGGGAATATTATGTATGCACTGCACATGATGTATGGCGGTTTCGGGGGTGGCGGTCAACAAAAGCCCCCCATGAAAGGTCAATATCGGCAAATGGGCAAACGTGACAGACAAATGGCCACAATTGTGGGTGGTCTGTGTTTGAGCCATCAGGTGGTCTGTGTTTGAGCCATCAGGGTGGTCTGTGATTGAGCCATCAGGTGGTCTGTGTTTGAGCCATCAGGGTGGTCTGTGTTTGAGCCATCAGTGGTCTGTGTTTGAGCCATCAGGGTGGTCTGTGTTTGAGCCATCAGGTGGTCTGTGTTTGAGCCATCAGGTGGTCTGTGTTTGAGCCATCAGGGTGGTCTGTGATTGAGCCATCAGGTGGTCTGTGTTTGAGCCATCAGGGTGGTCTGTGTTTGAGCAAGCTGCTCTAAATTCTGCCGAAATAAATCAATGGTTCAATCAATCGATCAATCGACGGTTCAATCAATCGATCAATCAAGGGTTCAATCAATCGACCAATCAATGGTTCAATCAATCGATCAATCAAGTGCAGGCTGCATGTTCAGCTATGATAAAGAACGCGTGCGCGCGGTTGACTTAATTCGGCTCGAACTCGGACCACCATTTTTTGCCTTGAAGTCTGCCACCCAAAATTGTGGCCCTGTGTGTACTTTGGTGTTGTATGTGGAGAGGGAAGTGCCTCGTCGTCGCACGGCTCCTGAATTATTTGAGCAATCGATGCACACCCTCTGTTGTGTTTTTTCACACCTGTTCAAGGGGGAGTGTGTGTTTCTAATTAGTTGGAGGTGTGTATTCCGACAACAATGATTACCTGCTGTGGCTTAATTTAAAATGCCCAAAAAGATACATTTTATTTTAAATCAAATTCGTTTTAATTCGATTTCGAATGAGGATTAATTTTTAATTCCTTTTTAAACTTGACACAGGAACAGACAGTAAAATTAATGTTTCAATTTAAAGTATTAAAGTTTTGCTATACAATGTTGATTGATTGATGAATTGGATGATTGTAACAGCTATTATCAATCAATCAATCAATCGATCAATGAATCAATCGTAGGGGTTGATTGATGAATTGGATGATTGTAACAGCTATTATCAATCAATCAATCAATCAATCAATCGTAGACATTGATTGGTGAATTGGATGATTGTAACAGCTATTATCAATCAATCAATCGATCAATCGTAGGGATCGATTGATTGATTGATTGATCTATAGGTTTGGTCTAGAGATGATTTCATTATATTGAGCGGATTGACTAGAATCAACCTTCTGTAGACTTGTTTAGAAGCATTGTTTCTATTTAAGAGATAGAGTCACTATGAAGCAGGCGCGAGAGACGCTGTGGATTCACCGGATCCGACCAAGTTTTTCTTGGACTCAGTAGTATGAAGGCGAGTGCCGATGTGCGGAGTTACTGAATTCACCCTTTTTCCAGACCGGAAACTGGTGAATTGCTCTCGGATGTAACTGATTGCGAGGATACGATCCGGAAGCAGGAGGACGAAGAAAGAAAAGCCGATAATGGCAAAACCAGAAATCTGGTATGGTCCGATGCCTACGCCTCTTGCAAAGTGGTCAACGACTACAAATAAAAATTAATTTTGACAGGCAATTCGATCCAAACAAAGCCAAGACACAGAGACCCAAACCTTGGCCAGACACAGACACAGACACAGACACAGACACAGACACCATACAGACACAGACACAGACACAGACACAGACACAGACGACACAGACACAGACACAGAACAGCGTACTTCCCGCAAGGGCGAGGTTCAGCAGCTCGCCGAGAGACATGAAAAAAGGCGTCGATAATGCCAAGCCGTATCCATAAAGGAACGCTACACCTATAAGCGGGAAACCTTTTGTGCACAAGTTTTGCTTTCGATGAGGAACTATTTAAAGTAACTCCCTGACCACCATACTCAAAGAGCACATCAGCCCGCCGATAAGATAACCCCAGGGTATATCGCTCCACTGCCATACTTCGTTCCCCGACAGTTTCATGGCCAATGGGACGGGCCAGTAGATGAGGGCAGCACAGAGGAATATCACGGAAACGATGAACGCCGACTGGAAGGAGTCCGCGTTCGGGAAAGACTTCGAGTAGAACAACTAAAATAAGAATAATACATTTTATCGCCAATCATGTCCTGCGACTAGAATAAGTGACAAAATCTAATGTGACGGAGGGTCCCGGAAATGGGCAAAAGGGGCGGGGCAGGGGTGATACTTGAACAACCAATCAATCAACGCCGCTAAGATTGCTCGGGAACTCTGCTGGTTGATTGGTTGATTGTTCAAGTATTACCCCAATCAACCAATCAACTCGACTCCAATTGCCCCCCAGCTCCGCTAGTTGATTGGTTGATTGTTCAAATATTACCCCTGCCCCGCCCCTTTTGCCCATTTCCGGGACCCTCAATTAGATTAAAATCTGTCGCTGACTGTAGACTCCGTTTTAAGGCAGCAAAGAGTAACTGTGAATAACGACTCGCACCTGATGAAGGGACAACGAGATGGTCGAGAGCATCACCGCAAGAATGCCAATCCAAGCATCCGAAGCAAGCGGGTCCGTCGTCGTTTCATACGCCACCATGGCAACGCCTCCAAACGAGACAAGCACGAAGACAGTCTAAGATCGAAATCCAGACACACCTTTTACTCGTTATAACACTTGCAGCAGTCTTTTTTTTGGAATCTCAAGTTCCATGACGTGTGCACTGATTCGGGTAGGATACCTTGATAATCAGATGTGGATGCTTCAAAAAGAAGATGGACAAGATGTAGGACATGGCGACACCGGTGGAGAAGCACGCAGAGGTGATGGATGGTGCTACATAGACCAGAGCGACGATGTAGCCGACCCCGGTTGTGATGGCGAAAATGGTCGGGAGGGCGAATAGCCTCACCATGCCCAGGGGAGTTATTCCGCTCGGACCTGGGCCCGCCGGTGTCGAACAGTGTCTGTGTGAACCGATGGACATTACACACCCCGCTTCACTAAAGAAGGAAGACAGACAGACAGACAGACAGACAGACAGAAAGGCAGGCAGGCAGATAGACAGAAAGGCAGGCAGGTAGACAGGCAGGCAGGGAGGTAGGGAGACAGATAGACAGACAGACAGACATGAGTTTGAAATTTAAGTCCTATACCGAAAAAAGCCTTTGGGCGAGAAGGACTTTGCAGACACCAGCGAGAATATCCACATCCCCACAAAGAGAATCGGGAACGCGGTGGACCGCGCGATGAACCGGGCTAATGTGTAAAAGTATGGCGCCTCGAAGGACCGGCCAGGCGTGATTGTGGTCTCATTTCCCACGGTTAGGTTGAAGCTTTCGGAGAGCTTGAAGCCCAGTGCCGTCAGTTGAGCTGCAACCGCGAATATTCCCTACGTTTCATCTTCCTTTACATCTTGCCAGAACGGTGATTGTCTTACCTTCCCCTACGGCACCGGCCACCTCTAAGATAAGCACGATAGACGCTAACAGCCATGGCTTCTTCGACTGTGGCGGTGGATTGGGCTGCAGTTGGTTCAGCTTTATTTCAATCTCCTTGTGGTTCTCTGACATCGCGCGAAGAAAAAAAGCATAATTAATATCGTCTCTCAAGGGCGACTTTTGGTGTCTATTTTTCCCCCATCCCTTGCTTACCTTTTTCACCTGTCTTGGAAACGGTAAAACTGACAGACATGATATTCCACTCCTTGAGGAATTGGAAAAGAAAAATAACGCACAATCGGTTGTCCGTTACATATTTCGGATAATCGGGATATTCGGATCAGGAGAAAACAGGAAAACAGGAAAACAGGAAAACACTGGCGACCTTAAAAATCGGAACGTATCGTGCTTAATTGCCCCTGAACTGTTTGATAAACTCTTCATGAACCATTTCCTAATTGTTCNGTTATCATCCCGATGCAGGCGCACCGGCTAACGCGTAGTGTTAACTCGATAACTCTTCTGTTTTGACATGTGTGATTATGTGATTAGCCACCGGAATGTGCGTATTTAATGCCTACACATATATCTATACTGGTACCAACGTGATAATCCACTTGCGGTATTGAGGGATTTTCATAAATTACGCTGAGAGTTGTCCGCCGGTAGGTGGCGACTTCATGGAGGGGGGGGGGTAGGAGAATAGGAGGATAGGAGGATGGGAGGATAGGAATGCATAGGGAGATAGGAGGATAGGAGGATATGGAGGATAGGAGGATAGGAGAATAGAAATGCATACGGGGATAGGAGGATAGGAGGATAGGAGGATAGGAGGATGAGAGGATAGGAAAGGAGGATAGGAATGCACAGGGGGATAGGAGAAGAGGAGGATAGGAGGATAGGAGAGGAGGAGGATAGGAATGTGGGCCTGTACAGTACATCTGTCTGCTGCTGACCCGTTTCAGCTGAAAGAATTGTGTGAAGGAATAGAGCACACACAGATTACCGATGCGTTCAGGCATTTTACATTGGGTTGAGTTGGACAGTGAAGCTAAAGTTGGAAGCTGGACAGTGAGCAATGCACATGCGGAAGTACAGAGCAGACGGTCTACTTGAAAACTACAAAAAAAACCCAAAAAACGAAACTCCATTTTAATGAAAAGTGAAAACACGGAAAAGCTACAATCTTCAAAATAGGGAAAATTACAAATATTGAAAAAACTAATAGTAAAAAGCACGGAAAACTAAAATTTCAGAATTTATTAAAAAGAAATGTTTTAACTTGTTTCATGGTTTTAAAAATAAGGTTTTACTTCAGCGAATTGTAAGAAACCGAAATAAATGAGGGTGCATAATATGAAATGTACTGTACTTCCTCGATAGATAGCGACAGCGCCCAGGTCACGTGATGTAATGTGAGCGGATCGTTCAATTCCGTTCACTTGTCCGCGATTGGTCCGTTGGGTTTTGCCTGACAGGCTTTGCTCCCTTGCTTGATTGAAATGATGATTTCGGTTCAAAAATGTTCAAGTCAATAAAGTGCTTTGATTTGAGGAGGAAATAGTTGGCCACAAGATTACAAGGCGCAATCGCGCAACACAGATTGCACATGTGGTCTTGTGGCCAACTATTTCCCCCTCAAATCAAAGCGCATTTTTGTATAGCCTGCAGCCTTGTGGTGACAAAGTGCTTCTTGACAAGTCGAGCGTTCCGACTTTTCCGACCAAAAGTGTAGGATAGTGACGCCCCTCGGTATCGACAGTTCAGTTCAGTTCAGTTCAGTTTGGAATTTGTTATCTGGAATTGTCACAATTCAAGGGCAGCAGGAGGTAATATCAGGCCACAACTGCAGGTTTGTACGTCCTAAATTCAGGATTGCCCAAGTATCACACACATTACACAAACATACTTTTCAAAATGACTGGCATGATTTGTTAATTGAAGGCAATAAGTAGGAGATGATTTGTCCTGATTGATTATGCCCATTTGACCCATGGAGGCATGACGAGTCGTGCCTCAGCCACCGCGGGGCAGTTCTCCCCCAGGATCTGGGTTCCGGTCACGGATTGGATGGCCCGTACGACTTGGCAGTAGATGCCGCCGAGGAACCACTTGAAGGGTCGGATGTAGCCGAGCAGCTGCGAGATGGCCTCCTGCATGGCGGAGCTTCCGGGTGTGATTGTCTCGAAGAACGCGCTGACCAGAGTATGCACAGCAGTGTAACTATGCGCCAAAACAAATAGAAATTAAATAGGTCCGAGTTCTATCGGTAGAATTCTAAGTTGACGTATACGGAAGATGATGAGAGTTTATTAGACTGACAAACGAAAAGTGAAAGTAATTAAAGATCTCCCTCGAACACAAATTGCATTCCTGTTTCGATAGATCAATAAACGCACAGTCACAGCCGTGGATTACCTGACGATTATGTAAGACGTGGCCATAATTTTGGGTGGCAGACTTTAAGCCAGAAAGAGTGGTCCGGGTTTGAGCCGAATTAGGTCACTGAGCGCACGCCCTCTTAACTACAGCTGACCATGCAGTCTTTACTCATTTGATCGATCGATTGATTGAACTTGTTTATTTTGGCGCAGTTTGCTCAATGTAATTTTTCCTCTTGGGTGAGCATCAAATCAAAGATTCACGAGAAGGCAGTGGCAAGTTCTAACCAAGAGTGGCTCAAACTCGGACCACCCTGATGGCTTTTAGTTTCGGCTTACGTGTTTCCACCGAGCGCGCCAACGAGACCCCACAATTGGGAGAGGATGCCCGCGAGGTCGCCAAGTCCGCGCGCCTCAATGATGACTGCGGACTCCACCATGCCGACCTCATCTTCTTCCGACAAAGCCGTGATGTAGTTCATCAGGACTTGGACGTCCTCAGACGGCAGACGCTGAGAGGATGAAAAGGCAGTTTTTAATTGGAATTTCAGATTAGAAGATAGAAACGAGTTGGTTTACTCTTCCAAGCGCTTCCCTCAAGGCTTGCAGAGTGACGGCGGACATGCTGAAGTCATCAGTCAGTTGTTTGGCCTCTCCCGCGTTGACTGTTCCGCTTCCTTGAAAGAAGAAGAAGAAATTTAACCTAAAACTCAAAAATTGTGGCCATTTTTTAGGGTGGTCCGAGTTTGAGCCGTTTCCAGCTACCGTGTACCGCCAACCAGAATGGAGTAAGATCAGAAAAAATCACAATTATATACAAAACCTAACTTTGGTCAGCGTTGGAGGGGGCGTGGCTTACTAGGCTGGGTGCATTTTAGGCATCGAAAAACCCTTAAGAAATCAATCAAGGACGCTTGACAACCAGAAGATAAATTTGCTCAGTCAATTGATCGATCGAGAAGACCTGCTCGCACTGGCTGGAATTGGCTCGAACTCGGACCCTCCCCCCCCCTATTTTGCTGGGCCAAAGTTTATTAATGTCAAATTATATTTATAAATTGTTGATGCAAGTAATGGATCAGTTGGAAGTTTCTTTTTAATATTACGCGAATGTCCGGACAGATTGTTCAGCAGTGCCTGCAGGGTGGCGTGGAGTTGCGCAGCGAAGCTCGAGCCGGCAGCCGAGAGAGTTTGCAGCGTCTGCAGCAGACTCTGCAGCACTTGCTGATTAACCTGTTGACCGGCAAAAATGGCCGCCTGGATCTGCGCCAGCTGACTCATCGCTATGCCTTGAAGACCGTCCAGAAAGTCCGGATAAAACGATTGGTCGAGCCTACAACAAAACATTTATGCCAACAGGACATTATCAATGACGTTTTTTAAATTTCAATCACAAGAAAATAAAATTTAGATATTAAAAAGTATTTTTCAAAAACATTATCAATTATAGAAATAATAATTTGAATGGATTTGATTGAATTGATAAGAGAATAACTTACGACGTTCATCAGATTACTAATGAATTGTAATTCCGATTCCAAGATTATAAAATATTAATTTAAAAATATTAAAAAAAATTAAAAAAAATTTGTTATCTATGCAAATGTTGCTAGAGTTGAGGAGAGAACAGCTTACGATGGCGAACCGCGAGAGAATACTTCCGACGCCTGGACGGCATTCTCAATGTCCAGTCTTGCCTTGCTCAGCAACAGGCTGGCCTCTAAAAGGAGATGACATTTTTCATCCGCCGTTTTGCATACGTATAATTTGATTTTAATGTTGTGGACGTAGAGCTTCTACGTAATACAGTTCAGTCGTTGGATGGTAACCTAACAGGTACCCAACAATTACCGATAGCATAATCTATCTACCTAATTAACCCATTCCTGTTTACCCTCATATTCTATAATGTACAGACTCAGCTATTATAACGTACATAGTTCCGCCATGTTGACTAGAACTAGTACGCTAGATCAGGAACTTTTCTTCATCCCTGATTGTGTAAGCATATATTCTATAGTAATCTTGGACAGTTCCTTCCTTTCAACTCTAATCTCCTCTACCAGTAAAGTCTTACCACGATTCTTCTCCTATTATTCAGTCTAATAGCTTACATGTTCAGGTTCTTTCGTTCTAGTAGGGACAAAGGCCTAACGCAGTCTTAACTTTTACATATACTTTCCAAATGAGTACCAAGCAATCGGTCGGGTGGCGGAGGACTTCCGTCACCCGACCAATTCAACCCATGTAGCAATTCAACCAGCCGCATTTGCTTGGTAGTCTATTTCTTTCTGTTTAGTGACTAGATTTTGGCCGGTTTGTGCTTTAAGAATATAAGAAATTGTACAACAGGTGTAGTCTTGCGGCTCACGATACGTCAAATCAAAAGTTTGCAAGTAACCTGCAAGTAGCTGTATACACTCACGTTGGACCAGTGATCCAGAGAACTTTCCCGTCTCAGCGTTCGCACCGGCAAAAGCGGACACAATCATCAACAGACACACCGTCGCCTTCATGCTTCCGAACTTTGGTGGTCTTTTTAAATCGGTTGAAGATATGCAACACAGAATCAAAAACACAGCCAATAATTTTATATAACCTCCAATTCAAAAGCCTTCAAAATTGTATAATGCTGGGGTTATTTATCATCGGCGGTGGCAAGCGTGGTTATATGCACTTGATGTGCGGTTCAAGACTGCATTCACAGCGCTTATCGAAAGGAGGTTTGCCTGATGAGATAGACGAACACAATACGAAGACAGTGACCAATTAAACTGTCGATAATTAGAATCGCGATATTTGTAAGAAGGTCTCAAGGTTGACTGGTCGGACTTTCGAGCTTCGGTCCATCGTAGGAACTGTGAAAGTTAACGAAGAAATGCATATAGTCAACTTTGAAATTTTTTGTCGGATCTTACAAGGAAAGGACACCACTCTGAGCGGCGAATTTCTTTATATTTAAATTTAATAAAAACTGACCAGAACAGAGGGCGTGTCAAAAGGGCGATGTCTGTGTTACCGAAACACGTACTAATTGATTGTCAAGTTGCGCGGAGAGAAAAATGAAATTATTCATACTCATATTTAACAGAGTTGATTGATCGCTTCTATGCTTTCTCATCAGAAATAGTTGTTCAGATCATTGATTGATCTCTTCGGAATTGTAAAGTTGTGAAGTCACAAAGTACGAGTTCTGCCGTATTTTACCATATTAAAGGTCGGTTGATCCCATCCTGGATATTTTGAGAACAATGAGCATTTTAAATTCAAAACTCCATCGCAATTCTGTTTTGACAGCGAGACTGCCAAGCAGAATGAGACGTGCTCATCCCATACTTGTCCGAAATTTCACTTTCTGACATGCGCTTGGCGCAAGTGTATTTTCTGTTTCAAGCACTTTTTCGCTTTAATCATTTCTGTAAGTTAATCAACTAATAAAATGTTTATTTTGAAAAAAATGTGTTTACGTTTATTCAATCATCAGTCTGTTCAAAATCAAATAACCAATTAGTACGTCTTTCGGTAATATAGACAGCGCCCTTTATATACCACCACTATTCAAATTTTATTTATTTAAAATTGTCCTTCTCGTTTTCTGCCGATTTTCTCGACAGAATCGAAGAGACCAGGCAAGAGTGCATCGGTAACAGCAAACAGATATAAAGAAATTCGCCGTCTTGAGGGATGTCTTCTCCTTGTTAGTCAAGGAGCAAATAATCAAACCATAATTTCTAAATGTCTAGAAACATACCAACATACAAAGACGTTGAGTTTACTGAGATCGCTTGAACTACTTTTTTGCGCAAAATTCGAAGATCGCTATGTCTTGTCCGTCTCTCAGTTTCGTATTGTCATGCCTCATTTTTGAACTCTTGTTTTAAACTTGTGGAGGTTCACGGTGGTTTACGGTGAGTTGATTCACAGCTGCTTACTGCCTCGCTCCTTTTCTTTCCTCAATGAAAACGCCTAATATTTCAAATCACTATTCCAAGACAAACGGTTGGGACATCCACAACATGTATAAGATTAGGGCTATTTAATGTTACACGAGTCGTTTTATTGTCACACACACTTTGTGTTAATGTTCCACACTTCGTGTTAATGTTACACGCCAAAATAATTCCTGGCTTTGGATGACATAGCCATTTTTCGTCTACCAGAAGGTAAGTGTCTAGTAAGACAGAGGTCTCATTGGCGGCCCGCAGCAATGTCCTGGAGGACGGCGATGAAGGATTCCGGCGCGAGGCTGCTCAACCAGCTGGGCAACGACTGAAACTGAGCGAGAATGTGCTGGGCAGCGACGGCGGCAGTCTGCTGACCTTCAACAGCGGCCTGCGCAACGAGGCTTGTAACAACGGCATGAACTCCAGCGAGGCTGTGAAATTAAAGAGAGAATTAGATAAACAAAAGCACACAGGATAAAGATCCCGGCGACGCATCTTCCCCCATTTTAAACGCCTTTTCAAGAGTGACAGTTTTGTTGGATAACGCATCGGATGAGCTGTCTTTGTTGTGATTTTGACACGTTTCCAGTGAACAGAACTACAAGCAACTTTCAATTTGGTCGTTAAAATTAAAGGCAGAACCAGTTTAAGTCTAACTGAACTCAACTTTCAATGTAGTTGTTAAAATTATACGCAGAATCAGTTTTAACTCTAAACGGTTTTTTCGAAGAAACATTCTTACCCGTCCGAAGCGAGGGCGGAGGCGAGGGCGGCAAAGATGGTGCGGAACTTGGCGATGAGCTCGAGGACTCCCTTGGGAAGACGGGCAGAGCGATCCACCTGTTGAGTTCCGGTCAGGATGGCCACGAGTTGGGCGATGATGTCTTGGGCCTGGTCGAGGATGGGCCTGAACTGCTCGATCAGTTGCTGGACGAAGGGAGTATCGAGCAACTAAAGAATAACAGTATACGAATAAAAATCATTCTTAAAGAAAAATGCTGATAAAAAGAGTACTGTTTTTCGCGCTAGACAGGAACAGTCGTACTGGAGTGGAACGTGTGCACGGCTTGTGTGCACCGTATACACAGCACAAGCGCCGCGTGGCCGATTAAACGTTCCACAACTCGTACTCTGTCCCTGTGTTACGCGAAAATACAGTACCTGGGTGAGGGTATCGTGGAGGGCGCCCTGCAGAAGTTGCGAGATGTCGAACTGCGCGAGCAATTGGCGGGCCTCAACTTGTCCTTGACCGTTTCCGGCAACTACAAACACAGTTGCCAGATTAGATAATGTGTTCTCATCGCCTTAACTCGAGTTGCTTGGAACGATGTGGCACACCAGGAGAGGGTTTTTCTTACGCAATTGGTTGAGTTTTTCGATCAGATCCTGAGCGGTGGCTTGGATGGCGCCGACGTTGGTCTCAACAATCTGCTGAAGAACGTAGATGGCTTCCTGGGCTTGCACGGCAGCAATCCCCGAGAGGTGGTGGACAGTGCCCTGAACAGCCTGAATCTGAGCCTGGAGCTGATTGATGAGCAAACGGATTCTCGCGAACGCATTCTGGATGAGGGTCTGGTAAATCGGGTTCAAATTCCTGAAAAAAAGCAAAATGTCTGTATGTCTGTCTATCTGTCTGTCTGTCTGTCTATCTGTCTGTCTATCTGTCTATCTGTCTGTCTGTCGTCGTTAAATAACTTACTTGTCTCCCTTGGTCAAGGCGCTGACGGCCATGGAGGCACGCAAGTTCGCCTTGGCCAACATTGGTTGGGTTCCTTCAAGTGAAAAACAGTACTTGATAAATATTCTCATATTTATTATCTGGAAAAATGACTTCGCATGCAAGTACTTACGTTCAACGAGAGATCCGCTGAAAGCGGCGCTGCAGGCGCCGACTGCGACCAGGAGGAGAACAATGGTGACCTTCATGTCTGCGGTGTCTTGGAGGCTGATTTTGGGAGTCTTCAAAGAAATGAAATGCGAGAACTGTGATGATGATTTTCAAAGTGAAACCTGTGTTTTGTTATATACTTGCGACCAGCGCGGTTGAATATTTGATTTACGCGTGAGAACTCAGAAAATATCGATAATGTCTTATTGTTTGGTAATCGGTTGATTCGACCTTTAGAGGGAACCACAAGATGGACGATGGGGTGATCTGTGCTCAAAAACGCCGCAATCGACCGATTCTGCGCCAAGTTTGACGTACGCCAAAGGTCACGCCGATTTGAAGACATTTTATCGGTTTTTGATAACAGTTTTTGCTGATACGGATTTATCAGTTACGTATGTCGTTTTGCTCATCCTTATTTCGCCTTAAAACTTTTGCGTGATCTATGGCGGGTGATAATATTTTGAACGAAAAGCGACTACATTCATTATGATGCGTTATTTGACCGAAATTGGCGAAGGGCAAAGGACATTTTTTCCCTGTGACCATGATCTGATTTTAACCTACAGAGGACCCCTACGGATAAACGGAACACAATATTCTAGCCAGCGCTCAAATGTGAGCTTGAAAGTTGCCCTGTTCCAGGCACACTGAGGCTATATTAAACCGGGCGATTTTTTTCTAAGAAATCCACGCTGTATTCCATGCATACTTTGTCATGCTTAAATGTTCGTGTGCTGAAGAAGGCAATAATTAAGCCACGATATAGCATGCGTGACTCGCAGTGCGATTGTTTACATTTTCTCAATTAGCGAAAGAGCGTTCCTAATAGAGCGAAAGCTTCTTGAAATTTACTTAAAACGACAGCGTGAAATGGACCTTGAAAGTCCCTATGAATGCAATGTAGTGTAATAAACCTTCAGTCTCCCATTTTTCCTCACCACCTAAGCATCTGAAGATATCCGGGTTCTCGTTGTTGTCAATTGAATTTTGAAAGTATTTCTTGTGTCCGCATGAATTGCAAGATCTCTCTGCGTTTTTTTCCATTTTGGTATTAATATTTACCTACAATGGCTTCAACTGTATACTGGTAGTGATCCGGTACCGAAAGTGAGTGTAGTTTCAAACAGTTCCGTGCGTGCTGATCCTGGAGTAACAGTTCAGGAGAAGATGACGTGAGATGCAAAATGGAAAAGATCGTACTATCCGTGCCTAATATTACAAGTAGACAACCGTGAGATTCTACTGTTTCATGTTGGCTTTTGCGCGAAAAAACCATGTTTTAATCTTGCTGTTTTTCATTTTATCAGAACGTACAAAGCTGGAGCTGGAGAAACACTTGGACAGCTAAATCTCAAGGAATCATCACAAGTAGGGATGGCAAAAACAAAAAGTTTTTCTAATTAACTTAATTTTAGTTACTAAAGGTTTTTACTTTATGTTTTTGGCTGCTAAAACTAATAGTTTAGATTTAGTCAAAATTAGTTGAGAAATTTTAGTTTTTTAGATTTTCCATGTTAAATCATTAGTTACTAAAGCTTTTAGTTTAGTTTTCAGTTGACTAAAAAAACTAAACCCTAAATAGAGTTACTAAAAACGTTGGTTTAGTTTAGTTTTATTTATTTTTGTTTATTTATTAACGTCATTCGTTAACCGATAATTTAAACGACTCGTGATTGGATGGATTTTGAGGGAGGTTCCTGAAAATCATTGCTATAAACAGCCTTGAGTCTTGGAAAGACAAGTGGCAATATTACAGGCTGGAAGACAGCCTTTGCGGCAGGTTGCTTAACATGCCAAGAAAGCATTGGAGTTTCGGCCCTGATTTTGCAGAGAATAAAGCCTTACTTTATCCTGTAAAACAAGGCTATCTCAAGGCATGAAATAGTCACGAGTTATCCGTAGAGAGTATTGCCCTTGAGCCAAACACAGGATACTGATAGGCCTGTGCCCTATCGGTAGAATTCTAGGTTCACAATTAAGGTAGAGAATGAGAGTTTCTTAGACTGTTAAACGAAAATCAGAAAACTAAGATCTCTCTCCCGTTAACACCACTAACAAGGGAACGGAACGGTAGGCGACACGCCAATCTGTCTAAATTTTTTTTCGCAAATATTGGACTAAATTAATAGAATTTAACAAACAATTTCATCTGCAAACGAACGGGAGAAAATTTGAAAGTTCTCCGATGGCTCAGCGGGTTTCACATTTAATTCAACCGTTAATTGTTTGATTCATGCTCCAGCAAAACTCAATTTAATTTTTTTACCCCTCGAACCCACACAAAACGTTGTTTTTTGAAAACGTTTTACTCCAAGATTTTTGACACTCTTCCAATTCAAATTGGATTTGGAATCGATTGACATCAGCAAAATCTTATTTGGTGCCAGAGGGCGAAGTTATAGGCTAATTTCATTCTAGGCTTCCGAGTGACGTTGCAGAAATCAGCCTTAGTTCCGCCCCCTGTCTTCCAATTAAGATTGTGCTGATGTCAATCGATTCCAAATCCAATTTGAATTGAAAGAGTTCAAACATTTTGGAATCAAGCGCTTTCAAAAAACGACGTTTTATGTGGGTGAGAGGGGTAAAAATATTAAATTGAGTTTTGCTGGAGCATGAATCAAACAATCAACGGTTGAAGTGAATGGGAAACTCGCGGAGTCATCGGGGAACTTTCGAATTTTCCTCCGCTCAAACCAGATCTGCGAACGAGCTCGAACCAGAACTCGTTCGCAAATGAAATTGTTTGCTAAATTCTATTAATTTAATCCACTATTTGCGAAAAAAAATCAGACAAATCGGCTTGTCGCCTACCGTTCCGTTCCCTTGTAAGATTTCTGTTTAAATAGTTCAACAAACGCACAGTCTCAATCATAGATTACATAACGATTGAGTAGGGCAGTATATTATGTTAACTAACGAAAAACAAAAAGACAAAATAGGTGACAAACAAATGTTTATATAATTAATAAATACCCAATGGATAAATTGTTTTACAGAACCTAACAATACGAAGCCATGTCCGTCCCAATAAGGGACCATTCAGAATCACGTAGAAGGCTTGCATTTTTTAGTGACACAAAGATGATAGTTTTGCCTAGAGAACTAAAATAAATTCTAGTATTAGATTTGATTTTGAAAACACACAGGAAGGATTATTTGTGCACGAAGAGTCGAGCCTAGACGTTTTCGTCGTCACTTCTTTTTTGTGGTCTGTACAACCGAAACAGAAATAGTTGACGATCACGTGCTTTTTGCACTCCTTGTGTCTACTTCCAATCAAGACTGAAATACACACATCCCGACTTCAGCTGACAAGGAAATTACATCACTCTGCACGACGAATTTCATTATATCTGTTTGCTGTTACCGATGCACTATTGCCTGGTCTCTTCGATTCCATTGAGAAAATCGGCACAAAACGAGAACTACTATTTTAAATAAATAAAACTGACTAGTGGTGGTAAATAGGGGGCGCTGTCAATGTTACCGTCTCTGTGAATTATTCAATTATTAAAATGTGTCTACGTTTATTCAATCCATCAGTCCGTTCAAAATCAGATATTCAATAAGTACATGTTTCAGATACAAAGACAGCGTCCTCTATGTACTACCACTGTTCAGCTTTTATTTGATTTAAATAAGTAGTTCAAGTTTTCTGCCGATTTTCTCGACGGAATTAAAGATACCAGGCAACAGTGCATCGGCAACACCTAGCAGATAAAAAGAAGATCAATGCTAAGCGCGCGTACTGGCCTTTTTTATCACCATGGCATCGGCCATCAAAACCCATCAAAACCCATCAAAACCCATCGAAACCCATCGAAACCCATCAAAGACCATCAAAGACCATCAAAGACCATCAAGGCCCATTACTAACCGACTAGCTCTAGCCCTGTCTGTTCGATTGGTAACTAAGCGACTAGCCCTGCCTGTACGCGCGCGCAGCCACTACGAAGTTTCTATTGGTGCGCAAGCTCAATACACGGCTGTCGTCAACTATTTCTGTTTTGATTGTAATTATATCCACTGCGCTATTCCATTTTCATACTTTTTTAATATTATTTACTTTCGTTTGCTTTACTTTGATTCAGTTTAATTTAAATTCAGTTTTACATCGATGAGTATTAGCGAAATATTTTTCGGAGGTCAAGGGGCGGAGCCTTGCTTACTTATCGAAAAGGCACTATGATTATGTGTGGCGTAGGTTGTGGAAATTAGACCGTAACTCCGCCCTCTAATCTCTAAGCAATATTTGGCTCATGCCAATCGATTCCAAATGGAATTCTGCTTGGGAAAGTGGTCAAGCAAAGTTTTATTCCAATCAACCTACACGCGAAGTCCGCGATACTGACGTTGCAACTGACTATATCATTAGGCAAGAAAAAGATCGTGACCAGGAATGGGCCTGCTTCCTCGCAGTACGCAGGGAATATGAAGAAAAGTTGATGGAGCGAAACGAAATAAATGAATTCAGAAAAAATCGTTTCAAACTGAGGTAAGAGGTTTTTGACAGACAACTAATTACAGGAGCCTCAAACGATGTCAGGAATTTAGTTGTTTCCGAGGCTCTCCAGAACCTCCACCAACGGCTGCGCCAGGCTGCTCAACCAGCTGGGCAGGGCGTTGATCTGTGCAATGACATGTTGAAGTGCCGCAGCTTGGCTTGCTTGGTTTGCGGCAATGACTTGATCGATGAGGCCTTGCGCGATGATTTGGACTTGACCAACGCTAACAATTTAAAAATACTATGTATATATAAAGATATAGAGGCTCCTTTAGGGTCCTTACAGGTCGGAATCAGTACCCCTATCGGTAGGTTCAGGGGGTGGGCAAAGAGGCAAATGCATTTTTAAGCTTCAGTTTTTCGTTCAAATTTGAGTTCAAGTTTGTTGAGATCCAACATAAGCTCCCTGTTGATGGATACAAATGGGCGATGTAAAAGCACAGGGGCCCCTGGAAATCAGACCCCCAGACCCCCATATCCCAGGGGTCCCACTGGAAATCAGACCCCAAACCCTCAAATCCCAGGGGTCCCACCGGAAATCAGACCCCCAGACCCCCACATTCCAGAGGTCCCAACGGAAATCAGACCCCCAGACCCCCACATGCCAGGGGTCCCACTGGAAATCAGACCCCCAGACCCCCACAAGTTTCAAAAAAATTAGGGACAAGAGGCCGAATTTGGGTTCAATTTTGAAGAAGGAAAATTTTGGCCCTTTGCCCACCCCTTGGCCCTAGGACGAGGGGTCCTCGTTCCGACCTGTAAGGACTCTAAACGATCGTCCCGCAACATACCCTTCAGTTAGGGCAGCCTGGATGGCCGCAACGATGGGCTGGAACTGCGCGAGGATATCGAGAACGCCTTGACGAAGGGCAATTGCCCGGTCCAATTGCAGGCTTCCTAAGAGGAGGGCGCTGATTTGCTCGAAGATGTCTTGAGCTTGGTCCAGGTAGGGCGCCAACTGTTGAACCAACTGTTGAATCCCCTCAACATTCGCCAACTGGAATAAATGAGTTGTGTTTCAGCACACGGCTTTGCATTTAAAAGTAAACGAAATCCGGATTAATTTACATCCCCAGCGGATTTTAAGATACTTTAAAAATGTCACGAAAAAAGTTGAGATTGACCATCTTTTTACCTGCGTCAAGGCGTCCTGAAGAGCGCCCTGCACAACAGCGAGAATATCGAGCCTCTCCACCAGCTGACGAGCCTCCGCGGTGCCTTCTTCATCGTTTCCAGACACTATTGTATTTTCGCGTTAGACAGGGACAGCGTACGAGCTGTGGAACGTTTAATCGGTCACGCGGCGCTTGTGCTGTGTGAACGGTGCACACACGCCGTGCACACGTTCCACTCCAGTACCACTGTCCCTGTCTAACGTGAAGTATTGTTCGAAAGTGTAATAAAAACGCTAGATCGAAGTTTAGCGTTCAGTTCAGTTCATCATTCAAGGTCACTGGCAGTTCCAGTGCACTCAATCGTGTCGTTGATTGTATCAGGCGATGTCAATTCGCTCTTACGCAGTTGCTGGAGGTTCTTAATAAGATCCCTGATGGCGGCCTGGACTTGACTGGAACTGGACGCGGCGATTTGCTGAAGCAGCGCAATCGTGGCGCGCACCTGTGCCTGGACCTGTTCGGACAACTGGTGGGCGTGTCCACCGACGAGCTCCAGCTGCGCCTGGATGTGCGCAATCAACGCTCTGACCCGTGCGATCACATTCTGGATGATTGTCTGCGCAAGCAGTCCCAAATCACTGGACGAAGAGAAAAAAACAACCAAAACGTGACCTTTCAGTTTTTTTTTATTTAGTTTTTTTAATAAATAGATTTCTGCCGTAACTTACTGATCTCCCTTGGTGAAAGCGCTGACGGTGATGGAAGCCCGCAAGTTTGCGTTGTTCAAAACCGGTTGGGTCCCTTAAGATACGATTAAATTTGCCACGCGTCAGTTATTAGCAGCTGAGAAATGTTTCATTT
>LRSR01010870.1:0-11364 GCA_001579985.1 Hypsibius dujardini | reverse complement strand
AAATGGATCTTGTGTTGTCTGAAATTTGTTTTTAGTTTAAGTGACGCTATACTGGGCCTTGCCATGCAATCGAGGGATGGATGTGACGATAAACATGGGCCTTTAATGGCGCTGATGAGGGACCACGCAGACTAATTGACTCCCTTTCCTCCTGCTCCTTCACACTACAGAATCGCATCCGATATCTACATAGTACAGTATGCGAAAATTTTGCGTAAATATGTAAGCAGTAAGCGCAACAAAAGATGGAATAACGAAATAAAAAGAGAAAAACGAGTTTCCCCTCCCTGGGCAAAATGAAAATATGTACGGCCTCGATGTTGCGTATATTTTAAGACCAATTTTGTTCGAAAAAATCATTATTTCTGTTTTCTGACGTAAAATTTTTAAATTTAATAAAATCATATTTCGGAATTGGGATCATGTACAAGAAAAATCAAAAGTAAATATGATAGACAACTCTTTATCTTTATTGGGAGCGTTCGAAAACAACTTGCGTTCAAAATTATAACGTACCTGCAACGGCGCAAGGTATTCACCGTTGGGAACGCTCTGAATTGTATTACCAATCAGAATGCGAGGGCTCGATGAGAAGGGATTGAAGATTTTTTACCAAAATAGATTATGAAGTGGCAGTACAGCTGCAAAATTGTTTAATTTTGGTGGCACGGTTAGTAATAATGTATTTTGATGTTATTAAAGAAAAGATTGTCGACTTATACAAAATAAATTTTTATATAACTTCTCCTGTCAAGTCATGCATATTTTCATAGGACTTGAGGCAAATCTTCCTGCTAGGCTTATGTCCGCTGAAACTATCCCGCACATTTAGAATCATTTTGAATTTGAAACAAACGAAATCTCACAAAGTGTGTTATACGTAACAATTTAATTTAATTTCTACAAAAGTGAGTTTCAAGGTCGACAATTAAGCATCCAAGGTCCAGTTTGTTTATAAGATGGATGTTCGTAGAAAAGAAGAGGTAAGTCTTACAACCGCCAACCGCCGGCAAGAACAATATTCAGAAAATACCCTGTACGATATACTCGATATTTCGATTCAAATTGAGTACTTAAAAATAAATAACCGGTAATTGTTTTTACCTCTGGAGGACCTTTCTACTCGAACCCCTTCAGAGAAGATATACCAAAAAAAACAGAATAAGCCTGCCAATACGAGTATTACGGTTTTATGTCGCACTTGGGCCATTTATCATTTATTACAGTATTTAATTTATCACATTTACGAAGCATAAAGTAATATACTTACATACATACTAAATGGGCGTATATAATACACTTCATTAAAGTAATGTTTATTTAATAAATACGGTGTGATTTATTTAAAAGGTGCCCATTTTCGTCTTTTCTCTTCAGTCAGACTATATGTATAATTTATGATAATATTAAAGTTTCATGGCTTTAAAAACTACTACAGAGTCCACAACAAACATTAGCTCAACTTCGAATGGGTCTCTAATTTTATCGTTGCTCAAAGTCCTTAAACTCTGTCCAATGCAGACGTTTATGTGAGTTGATTCCCATACAAATTTAAGTTTTGAAAAGTTCATTGAAAGCTGTTAGCCTCAGCCATTTTTTTGTAAAGATGGCCATTTTTAGCCCGCCAAGTTCAGCCACAATCTGACTGTTCTCTTGAGGATATATATTTCGATCACATTTCAGGCAAAATTGTTCAGTACACCTTGTTTATATATTAAGGGATTCCATTAAACTATATGCCTTCCCTTCTTCAGGGAATGATCAGTATTTTAAAAACATATTTGGCGCCCAGTCAGTCAGTTGTTCCGTATGAATTTTGGAATTAATTGATGCGACGACTTTCCCGTTTACTTCAGGCTTTGACCAAAAAAAAGCAAGCTCTTAATTCTATCTATGCACTACTTTTGCTTGCTGGGTGGGTTGGCTTTGCATTCTCGGCTTGTAAGATAGCAAAACCGTCATCTCAATCCAATCAATAATCAATCAACACGAAAATGACGCTTTTAATTTGGCAACCCCCGAAGCTCCCATCAAAAGTGTTCATAATCCGTTGAGTTGCAACATGATCTGAACTCTATCCAGCACATTTTTGGTTATTAGGAACCTTGCAACCAGTACACGCAGTTTCTATCGTAACCCCTCAAAGTTGAGTAAATGTTCCTGGTGGATCCTGTATATACTTCATACATAGTATGGATATTGGAATACGAGTCATTGTGACGTTACCTGTAGTCCGACATCCTCGGCCATGCTCTCCTGCCGCACCGAGACAATCCTCAGCGGCAGTCCATCCCCTCCGGCCGTACGAAATCCCCAGTCAACAGCCATATCCTGACCGGCTCGCATCTTCACCGTCAGCCGCATAATCTCCTGTGGCTGTTGCTGCGGTTTACGGATGCCGCTGTTGTTGTTAATATTGTTGTTACCATAAGCATTGCCGCCGTAATTGTTGGCCATGTTGCCGTTGCTGTTCCTGCCGTAGTCCGGCTCGGGTCGTGCCTGGTACTGCACCGGCGGCGGCTGATACGCCTGCTGCTGCTGCTGCGGCGGCACCGGACTGCGGTTCTGATTTTGTGACGGGGTATTGGAGATGGGCGGCGGCGAACGGATGGGATACTCACCGCCTCTGTGTTAGCAAAGAGGGGGAAGAAAAAAAGGGTAAAATAAGGAACAAATGCGAGGTGGAAAATGTTCAAAATGCTTTGCTTGCGTATTCAACGTAGAAAATGCCTAAAATACTGTAGTCGAATTCATGCACTACAGTAGATAATAGGCTGTGTAAAATGAGGAGCTCTTGCGAGGAGAGAGAGAAGGGATGCGGATGTATGTGTGGGTGTTCGTTTTCGGCGCGGTTAATCATCATGGGGGTGATGTCACGCTTTTTTGTGTGTGGGGGTGTGGAAGAAAAGAAGGCTATGGTTATAGGGGGAGTTTGGGAGAATATGGCGCGCTTGTGTGCAGGATTTTTCAGAATGCGTGCCTTGACTGTCAAGAGCTGAGAAGATGGAAGGAAAATTGAGGGTGTCGTTCCGGAAGATAAATGTACTGGACTGATGAGTGAGTGTAGTAGGAAAGTGGGATTTAAAGGTTTTGCTGTTTGCCCTGGCAGAGCTGGACGCTTGAGAAGCATTACTACACTGACTGTGAACCGTCTTTCTGTATGTCGACAAACAATTCGTCCACACAGGACACTAGTGGAATTAGAGGCCACTAACTTGGGACAATTTTGATAAGAAAACCCAGAATGTCTCCGCTTTATATTTTTTTAATAGGGCTATAGTTATATAAATTTTAAAAATTAACTTTATTAGTTAGAATTTGAAAACTTTTACCGGCAGGATTTCAACGTTGGGAAAACACTGAAAGATTCTGTTTTCCCTGATTTTGACCGTAAAAACTTCATTTTGCCAGAATGATTTAATTTAACGAATTTTGATACTAACACTTTCAAAAATCAATTTCAAATCGTTTGGCACTAACGGACTCTTGTTTGGATATCAGGGGGGCGGAGCTATGCGTCATTTCTGGAATATCACTCGTAATTTTCCGGTCGGGCTCGACAATGACCTGTAGCTCCGCCCCCTGACGTTCAATAAAGATTCTGCTGATGCCAATCGAATGTTGAAAAGGATCGTATTAAAATTCTTTAAATATAACTAACTATTTCCTGAAATCCGTCTGAAAATCGTCCCAAGTAAGAGGCGTTGCATATTTCGCACTTCGCATCGTTACCTCGTAATGTGTTTGATTGAGTCTGATTGACTGTTTTGAAGTTGTATCAAAATTATATACGGGAAAAAGTGGATAGAAATGAGTCGCACCTTTGAACGGTCATAATGATCTCGTTGCCCTGACGGACAAGAGCCGATTGAGCTTGTTCATGGGTCCATATTGTGGCGTCCGCCGGTGGATCTCCGATGTACGTCACGAAATCGCCTGTTCATTCAGCAAAGACAAGTGGTCGGTGAATAATCTATTCCACATCATCGTCCACTCAAGTCCGTCACATATCGCGATGGAAATTTTGAAGCAAATTGGAATTATTATACTAAACTGGATTTAGCTTCTTTAGACTTAAATTTCAAATTTTTTAGGTGAACCATGAGCTCGGGTTTAATTTTGTTGATAATGTTGCTAATGTTGAACTAATGTTGATATTGTTTAATTTTGTTGATACTGTTAACTCAAGTTAACTCAACTGATACAAATGAATCATAATTAAATCAATTTAAATATCGTTTGGAAAAAAATACATCGAACACCAATGTTGCGAATAATTAATATATTAATAATTAATATTTGGCATTAAATTTGACTCAGTGCGTCACTGGAGGATTGAATTGAAAACTGAGCTGAGCGAAATAACAAGAAATGAATTTCGAAATCTCAAATATTTATCATCAAGTTTACTCAGAGTAAGAAAAGTAACTAACAAATTGCATTTCATCAGATTAAAAAAATGTGCTAACTTCACCGAGACTTAGACAGTTTACTCACTATACTGATTCAATTTTGTTTCATAAAACTCAAACTCCAAAAGTAAAACAGCATGGATTGTTGAAAAGAACGCCACCTATCGGTGAGCATACGCACTAGTTAGCAGGCCAACTTGTTCTGCAAGGCTTCCGGGTGTCTGTTAAAAAACAAAAGTAGCACATGGCGTCATCAGCAGGGAGAAGAGTTATAAAGAGAATTGCAGCCTTACGATTTTTGTGATTTTTAAGGGTTCGGGATAATCCTGGCCGCCAGATATCCGGAAGCCCCATTTGACGCTGTCATTGGGGCGACGCATCTTCACGGTCAGTTGCATAATCCGTTGTGAACCGGCCATAGCTGCTGCTGGTGCGGATGATGAAAAAATATCTGTGAACCATAGACAACTAAGTTATTAGAAACACACTTAATGTATTAAATAGTGTGGACTAGCGATACAGTCAAATATATAATCATTTATTCCAACAAAAAACATTGCAATCTTCCCCGTTAATCTGTACTCTTATTGAAGGGCTTTGAAGTTACCCTCAAACAGATTCAGTTGCGCTATAATAGTAACGTCAATGCCTCCCATTCCCATTATCGAAATTCATCAATCTTTTTCTCTTCAATTGAATCCATCTGACTTGGGACGATTTTGAAAGGGGGAACTCAGAATGTTTCCGCTTTATATTTTTTTAGTAGAGCTATAATTAAGATGATTTTTAAATTAATTTTATCAGTCAGGATTTGAAAACTTTTTCCGGCAGAATTTCAAAGTTGGGAAAATACTAGGAGATTCCAATTCCCCTGGTTTTTGACTGTAAAACTTCAGTTTAGGAATAATAAAAATTAAACAACTCTAATACGACCCTTTTTAAAATTCAATTTGCAATCGTTTGTCATCAGCAAAATATTTTTTAGACATCAGAGGGCGGAGCTACAGACCATTGTCGAGCCCGACCGTAAACTTACAAGTGATATTCCAGAAATGACTTTTAGCTCCGCCCTCCTGACCTCCAAACTAGATTCTGATTGTTCCAAACGTTTTGAAATTGATTTTTGAGAGAGATTTGTGAGAAACTGAGAAATATCTTGGACACTTCGATATTGCTGTTTGCCTTTTAGCTTGCCTTTTGTTTGTGGATATCATAGCAAAAGCACAAGTACTAATGTATAAAAACACGCTTGGATTTTCTTGTTTCCTACTATCGATAATCTCGGGACATATGCAAACTTTCGGCTCTATTTCCTCTTACCTTTTTTATCCCCTTTCTTTACACGGAGACTATCAATCTCGAATCCAGGCAAACTGTCAACGGTCCAAAATGAGCGATGAATCACACGCTCACTCTCTTCAGACTATAATCCCCAAGCTTGTCTGTGATTTTTTGTCCGGAGCGTATAGAGTCTCCCGCCTCTTCCTCGAGAGATTATTTCCGGTGCGTTTAGCAGCACACGTCAAGTGGTCTATGTGGTGGAAACTCCAAACCGAACACACAGACACACCGAACTCCAGACAACAACTCAGCGACAGGACAGCCCACAATCACGAAGCCCGAGTTTCCGATTGCAAAAGTGTCCAAACTGTTGCGCTGGCTCTCCCTGTGTAACACGCGGAGCGGCGTCCAAAGGGAAGGAAGTCTCTGTTAAAAAGTAAAAGAAATATTCTCGTCATTGACTAGGTTTCCCATCTTTTTTCTCATAATAAATAATACATTTTTTTTGTTTTCAAATGTTTTTAAAAAATAGTACTGTTTTTTTATAAAAACTGTTTTATAATAATAGCATAAAAGAGAGACAGAAAAGAAAAGGACTATTTGGCTCGTTTACCACCAGTCCGAAACAATTTTGCTAGCACCTGCGGTTAAATCAAACTCTTTTGTTAGCTTGATTTTTTTTGGATTCACGAGTAAGAATTGACACACTATTTTAGCTCACTCAAAGGGCATTTCAGTCAGCTTTTTGAACCTGTAATATAAGCGAAATTATAAGCCACCGTATGTAGGTTACTGACAAATAAATCAAGACATTTCACGTATGAGATGCCTGTATGAATCCCTGTGAAAATCAGTCACTGTACGCAGCAATCGACGTGACATGTGTAAATCATTTTTCAATCAATGCAGAACAGAATTGTGTAATACTCGATATATCCTACATAAGTATCTATCTATTCTGACAGAAAATGTACGTATTTGACAAAGATACGCAGGTGTTACTCTCCTCCTCACTCTGACGTAATTATCTCAAACTGGGATAAAACCCTTGAAAACCCTGCAAACCGATATTTTTTAGATCAATTACCGCCAATTTTCTCTGCGTTATATGCAAAGTAAACTGTATTCTCAAATTCTGAAGAAACTTCTTAAAAAAGAATTTGATCCATTCAGAGATAGAAAGGAAACAAAAGCGTTTATACTCTCTAGACGATGGACTAGCTAGACCGCGAAAAGTCAGTTTACCTCAGCGTAAATCACCCCTCGATCTCTCCAATTGATCTCTCCAATAAAAGATACGCACAGAAATCGCAGCACGACACATTGACGCCTCACCGCCACCGACAGACAGGTCCTCCTTCAATAAGTCAAAAGCCAAATGAGTTGATGAGAATACACACACACACACACACACACACACACAAGGGTCCGACCGACAGGTCCTCGGCCACAGGGGAGTTCGCTCTACGTGTGTGTATACAAAACACATACACTTTTACGCATAAACAAGCGACGACGATGACGAGCGAGACAGGGATCGCGGAAAACTTTCGGCGACCCAACAGCCCGCACGCACGCACGTACCAGCCGTTCGTCACAGTCAAAGCTTACCAAGTCTTAACAGGGACTGTCAGTCAGAGAGAGAGAGAGCCTCAAGTCTAGCCTGCTCTCGTTGGCTCGCCCAGAATATACACAGCTGTATCTCGCTTGCCTCGCTATAAAGAGAGCACAGAGCAATTTGAACCGGCTAATGCCTCGCCGTTATAATTACACAAATCATTTTTTTCTTTCGCTTCTCTCCCTTCCTCAATTCTCGCTTCGTCTTAGGAGAGGGCTTAACAGCTGGGTGAATGGTAGGGCCTACAGGCACGGCGCGCCGGTTATGTCATTGCTACAAGTGCATATATATTATTCATATGCATATTTCAACGCCGCCGGGTTATCGTGGTGTGGGTTCTTGTGTGTCTGAGCCCCTGTTGTAATGTAATGTTGCGAGCGTGGAAAAAGAGCTTTTTTAGCTGTCGTGTCTGACGCCAACGCGAAAACGACAACGGCGACCCCCCATATGCTCTACTCCGCCGATTGCTACGTCGCATTACGTGTCTGCTAAATCTCCTCCGAGTGACGTGGTGTTTGGATACGTACAGGTCCCAGTTAAAAAAATGTTGGCAGGGTCTCTATTGGCCTTTAAAATGTTTACGATGGATGACAATATAATTGAGCATTTATCTAAATTTAAATAAAATTTATTAACAACACATGGCTGGAACAAAGGAATAGTTTTTGGTTGAAGGAAAGCACACATAAAAGGCCCGAAGAAGTTTCTGCGTTTTTGGTGTAGAGGAGAAACTTTGCAGAAATTGACAAGATCCTTTTGCTGCAACGCCTCACGTGCTCGTAACGTTGCATTTTACATTATTCATTGCGCAAGAAAGCATTATTCCTCGTGTGGAGCATGCATTGTCAAAGTTGCAGGACGCTAATAATGGTTTGAATGTGCAGGGTAGTTCGCTTTTGCCGTACCGGTTCCTGAGCGAATAATGCGGATATTTTCAAAACTCCCCATAGTGATTGATTGATTGAAGGTCCGTCTCTCTCTTTGCCAGCAAAAGATTGCTTGTATATTTCCATCGGCCAAGCTCGCAGCTCAGTGACGCGTCATGGTGTATATTGAGAATTCATAGTAAAAGACTGGATGGTACGTGTGCAGACTTATACCGCCGCCGATGGTTCGTAAACGTCGGAAGTTCTACTGCTGCTGTGTGGCATGCCTTCGGGCGGCAGTTCAGCGCGAGGCCATAAATACACATAGACCTTGAGTTAATGTAGCGGCATTTTGGATTCTTCGAAGCAACAGTCTCTCTCCCCGTCAGTCATCAGCGATGGAAGTCAATCACGCACTTCCCTTATAAACAACATACACACACATATCGGGAGGTGGCTCGCGGTTGTAAAGCCGTGAGGACCTGACATAACTGTTGAATATTACTCCAGTTTTATTGTTGATCCCTGGCGTGCGAATGCAGTGTGTGTCTCCCTACGGAAAGTCCGCAATTATAGCACAAAGTACAATCAGTCATTTAGGCATCCTAAGCTGCGTAAAAAGTATGATCCGCCTGTATGTTTGGTTTACTTCTTATATTAACTACATCCACACTATGATGAATCAAAATAATAGATATTACAGCTGCTTAGTTGAACTGAAGTCTATAGGTATCGCATGTTGCTATCAATTCACAAAATATTAAGAAATATTAAGTTTCTCAAATTATAGTTTCGAACCTGTAAAGTTCTAAATTGTATTGTAATTAAACTTGAATACCAATAATTAAGAGGTAAAATACACATATAATAATATTGAAAATAAAATATCTCAAAATAGTTTCGAAATTTTAAAGTTCTAGGAAAATATTGTGATTTAACTTAAATATCAATTTTTATCGATTTATCGATTTTATAATACCGATTTTATTGATTACTACAGACTTTCAGCTGAGATAGTGTGACAAAAGCTGACAAAATTGTAGCTCGTTCCACACTTGCACTGAAATATTTTTATTTCGCAATTTAACCTACCCTTGGAGTGAAGAAATTTCTGCGAACCTCAATTTTCGCAAAGCTTATTATGGCCAATGCCAAGGCGCGCTGTGGTGAGGAAAGTTTCCAGAAATAGAGCACCATACGGTTATGTCACGGACAACAGAGAGACCGTTGCTCGGAGGACGTCAATGGTTCGTACGTAACAGAAAAGCATTTCGAAGACCTTGCTGACGAAAACTGATGAAATTTTTAGTGCCGAGATGTGATCCTGTTTGTCAACATCTGCAAAAACCGTAACGCTTACTGAGTTCCCAAAAGTAAAAGCGCGCAGGCAGCAATCCTGTTCCGCAAGTTGTCATAAGTTGGTAACTGCGACATTTGTTTTCGACACATGAAAAATTAGGCACCGAAGAATGTTTCTTCCACACAAATTTAATAGTATTTTTACAAGCATAGAAATTTTTTTCTGCTACACAGAACGACCGCAGGAAACACGTTCACATTTTGTGAATTTTCCGGGTCTTTGTAATGACGCTCGAACGGTGGACGGACAAATCTGAAAATGGCGGACAAACCGGGAGCTTCTTATATTACTAACAACTCCAGATTTAACTTACCATGAACGGTTAAATTTTACGTTTTTTCTCCAATAATTTAGCTCATTTGACATTATTTTCTCCTTGAAATTTGTGGGGAATTAATTGGATTGTTAAACAATATTGTCACCGCGGATAGAATCGCATTCGGTTGTGTCACCAGTGGCGCGCCGAGCTTTGGTTTGAGGGGGGTGTTTTTTATTGTATCCGAAATATTTCCGATAGAACGTAAGGGGGGAGTATTGCATGACAATTCTCAATCATAGTCTTTTTCTCTAATGGGGGACCCTTGGGGCACTTTTTTGACTTTCGAGGGGGGTTGTAGATCAACGAATCACCCCCCCTCGGCGCGCCACTGTGTGTCACACTGATTTTTTCGTAGCTTCACCCCCTTATATGTCGACTGATTCAAAACTGCATTCTGAAGAGCCAAGTTCCAAAAACGGGAAACGTTTTTAAGGCAGACATTTTATATTATAAAAAACACATCTTATGAAAGGGTAAAAAGTATAAAATTATTCTGGCGAGGAGCTCGGTCTTTTCAACGTGCATTCTAACCACTAGGAAGCCCCTTGTGTGGAGAAGATTCTCCCAATAGTTTTTTTGGCTGGTGCTGAGTATCGTATTAAGGTTGAAAAATGTTTGCGTTTCACTGCAGTAGGGGTTAACATTTTGTGTGAGATTTTTGTGTGCACCTTGCTGTAGCAGAATGGCGGAAGCGACAGGCAGAGTCTCACGAAAAGCATTAGGTGGAAACGTCAGATCTTGACTATCGCTTCCCTCACATTGCTGGGCATATCGACCACTACTTTTTGAAATTCTTTTCGAAAAAAGACCCTGTGAGTGCTCACTGAAGCTACGAGAGAGCTACGAAGCTACGAGACTTTGGCTGCCGGTCAGCTCTTGCTCCCATCAAAGGGAACACAACATCGATCGATTCATTTTAATAATGTTTTCATGTGAATTCGGACAACTGGTTTCGAGAAAAAATGTCTCATTCAACGTTATTACTCTTCTTTCCAAATTAACTTTTTGTTGATCGAACACTGCGCAAGTGAAACATATAGACAGAAGGACTGTTTGACATCTTTCAACACGCCATTCCTCCATATTCATGGAGCACCAAACTGCTTTGCATAATAAAAGGCTCAGCACGAGCACATAAGAAAACAGCAAGGTACAGTAACAAATGTGGAGAGCTTAATTTAGTCTTAATACTCTCGGTTGGCTAATTTCATGGGCATTACATTAATTGTGATTAGGGATGGCAAACACTGACGTTATAATCAATTAGTTAGTTTTGCTGGGCAACTAAAAATTGGTTACCAATGTTATTAGTTTAGTTTCTTTTAATTACTAAAACTTTTACTAAACTAAAACTAGTTGACTTACTTTATTTCTTTTACTTTTTTTTGATAAGTTTGTAATTATTAAACATTATAATTTAGACAACTGAAAAAAATAATTTTTTTTAAAATTAAAACATTTTTAAATTCTACTTAAATTTTTTTAATTTGAAAGTGAAAAAATTAAAG
>LRSR01010869.1:10593-24364 GCA_001579985.1 Hypsibius dujardini | reverse complement strand
CTGTCTGTCTGTCTGCCTGCTTGCTTGCTTGCAAGTCTTTCTGATACCTTGGATTCTACCTGTTTGTTACTAGTCTCCCCACAGGATATCTAAATGTTTGGTAGGTGGCGTGTATGTCAGTTCACTTGTTCGTACCACGCTACTCATACTAACATTTTTGTGTTTCAATAGCGATGGATTTGCTTTTATCCAAAAATGTTATCTCGTCTTTTTCCGCCGGCCGCTGGTCGTTCGCCGTGGCAGGTCCCGCGGACAGCATCCGGCCCGAACGGTTGACTGCGACAGTAGCGGAAGATGGTGCTTCCTCAACATTGACAAGGTACTTAGTGGAAGGTCGGAGATCGTTGAGTTGAGCATGGGTCTGATTAGTCTGAATTGAGCGACACGACCGTGGGGTGTCTTCCCACGGACTGTCTTCACAGAATTTGACTAGAAACATGACACCGGAACCGGATGCTGCTGCACCGACGGGTGTCTTGCTGATCGGCAGAGACTGGCCATGACTGTTGAACGGTGACCAGTCCAAGGAAATGCTCCGAAGATCGCTGGTCGATCGTGTCACAACAATTCCATTTGCTAATAATGAAGGATAAAGCTGTTATGAAGTAATGACATGCGTTGTAGACATAGTAGTGTAACTAACACAAGTAAACTATCAGCAGGCATACATAACAGGAACAAGCAGACTAACATACAAACGTACATACAGACTAACATGCATACATACATGCACACAGACACACAGACAGACACACAGACACACAGACACACAGACAGACAGACAGACAGACAGACAGATAGTCAAAGAGACAGACAGAGTGAAAGAGAAACAGACAGGCAGACAGACTTGAATAGAAGTATGAACAAAGTACCAAGACAAATGATTCAACAGTTTTTTTCCTTACCAAAAGCTAAGAACCTTTCATGACCGAAATTAAAGTCCAGCAACCAACCAAGCAGATAAACCATTGCCCACCGAGAGCCATCCCGTAACAAGTCCATTGACCGAAGTCCTCGCACCCCCAACCGAAATCCCACCCGCATTGGGGATATACAATGAGGGCCAATACAATCCAAATACGTTCCTCAAGTCATCGCACACACATTGTTGTCCTTAATGCGAAGACATCCGGTTAAAAAAACACATCAACCACACAAAGTCGTGCGCGACGGACAACCAACCCCGCTAAATTGTTCAATGCTGTAGCAAAGAGTTCCAAATATGCAGACTATAATCTGTCGCTTATAAGCAATGACGAGATCGAAGAAAGTGAAGGCGAAATTTGCGCTACGGAGAGGAGGTATATTTTGAATTTTTTTTTTATTGGATATCGGTATTAAATTTATACAAAACGAAGAGGTCTAAGGAGAAGACAGATGAGAGATGAGCAAGCAGACGGAGCTTGTAAACAGACGTAATGAAGGTGCGTGTGTGTGTACGTGCGCTGATCGAGTCTCTCTTCAGCAGTGAATTGGTGTTTTTTTTGCCACCGTCTCAATCTGAAGCTCCCTACACTCTATGTACTTACCTGTTAACGTTAACGAAATGATGCGAGTAAGAGAAGAAAAAGAAGAGCTCATCACACAGACACACACAAATGGGTCACTCATCACTGCCTCACGGTTCGTGCCGGGGCTCCCTCGTCTCGCGTACATGCTGCACCTACATGAGTCTGCGTGTCTGCCTAGCTAGCGTGTCTGCCTATCTAGCGTGTCTGCCTAGCTAGCGAAGGCATTCGGTGTTTTTTTTCTGTTTCGCTGTTTTTGTCGTGCCACTTTCAGGCAGAGCAGTATAGCGTTAAGCTAACAGGCAATCAGCGAAAATTACAGGCCGCCTTTAATAAGCTACCTGCACGAAGTGCCACTTGGTTCTTGGGCTAAAGTAAGGTAATGCAGCGTACAGCTTAGCGTACGTGGCTATCGTTGCAGAGACTTTGTATGCAATTGTATCTGTGAAATTACAAACGGTCGGTTTTTTCTCGTGCCAGCTTAGAAGGCGGTCAATGTCTTGATTATGTCGTGTGTGCGGTTTGGATCAAACAACAACCACTGCCGGCATAATAGGAGCACAGTGTGGGATATGTTAGAAAATTATAAAAAGGCGATAATCTGTTGGGCAAAGTTTGACGTGGTCGTTGTTCATAGAGGTATTGAACATGCCAAAAGGTAAACAAGGGAAGTTTCCTGATCGCGAGAAACCGCGAAAACAAACAGTAAGGCAGAGACAGACAACCAGACTAAATGATAGACAAGACAGTACGAGAGGGGGGAAGAGAGGTAGACAGGCAAACAGGCAGGCAGGCAGGCAGGCAGGCAGGCAGGCAGGCAGGCAGGCAGACAGGCAGGCAGGCAGACAGGCAGGCAGGCAGGCAGGCAGGCAGACAGACAGACAGATAGACATTAAGTCCGACAGTTGGACAAACAGACACACATGCAGGTAAACAGATAGATAGAGCGACAGACAGACAGAGGGGCAGACAGACAGAGGGGCATACATACATACGAACAAACAAATAGACGGAGTCAGACGGACAAGAATGCAGACAACAAGCAGGCAGACATATAGGTAGACATACAGGTAGACGTACAGACATACATACAGACAAACGGATAGACAGAGTCAGAAGTACAGGATGGCAGAGAAGCATGCAGACAGGTAGGCAGACAGACAGAGCAAACAGACAAATAAGCAAAGTGGGTAGGTAAGAAGCAGGCAAATCTTTGACCAGGTTTGACCGCTTAGTTGTATAAAGTTCTGCGCTGTGACGCTACTGCTTGGTTAATTGCGGAAGCCATTCACTGAAGACATGTGTAGCTGCATAGCCGGGCAATCTAATTATCCATTTTCGGCAATAAATTCGGTCTCGGTCGAACGGATTGTCAAAAGGAATGCGCAAACCGTCTTGAAATGTCGCGCACGCTGAAGTTTCGGTCACTGCGCCGCGGAAACGACTGACTCCATGACACCGACAACAGGACATGCAAATACTGTAGATGCAATAGTAAATGTAGCGTGACATAAAAAAGACAGATACTGACGGAAGAGATTTGCTTATTCTAATGATGGGTAATTGCGTGAGATGGGTCATCCAGCCGGAAAAAACTACCCGCAATTAGGCGATCAATCGGCACAGGTGAACGATACGAAAAAAGAGCTTTCATGACAATCGGCAAAAAAAGGTTGACGGTTTTCCAAAAACGGCAAGCACTGCCTGAAAGATTGACGGTTCATTCGGACCGGCCGTTCATCGTCCGGACTGTCCGACTGCCACACGGACTGACCACCTAAAACCCAGAATAAGCGTTCCAAATCTGGACTCCTCAAGCTCAAGCATCCGAACCCTCCGATCACCACGCGGACCGACCGTCGAAGACCCTGTCTAACGGTCCACTACCCGGGCCGACCATTCACCGGCTGAACCAACCGTCCACACTCCGGACTGACCGTCCAGCCCTTCATTTCACACGTTCACCGTCAGTACAGTCAACCAAACGAGCCGACCATTCATCATCTGAACCGACCATCCACAGTCCGCACTCACTCCCTCGACCTACCCTATCACTCGTTCAACGGCCAACCGGATCGCGTTCACCGTCCGTCTGTCCGATCAACATCATACGGACCAACCGTCGAACACCCAAACTGACCGTCCTTCGCCTGGGACGACCGTTCGTCGTCTTAACTGAAAGTTCACAATCCGGACTGACCGTCCAGCTTTTAACATCACGCGTACACCGGCCCGGCCGGGTCGTGCACTGTCGGGATTGTCCGTCGTTCTCCTGGACGGACCGTCGATCACGTGGGCTGACCATTGATGATCCGGACTTACCGCCTCCATAACGGACTGACCGTCCGTATACCGATTCGACCGTTTACCTTTCGGTGAGACAATCCACCATCTGGAATGACCGTGAGAGTCACAAAGACTGTCCATCGACTTTTCGGACGGACGGTCTACCTTCGAACCGTCAAATTTCCCGACCTGGACAGACAATCCATCCAAAAAGCCTACCTGTTCTGTTTCCGGTCAAACAGTCACTCGGTCAAACAAACCTTGACCCTTCCGGACAGGGACCACCATCTATTACACCGGGTTGACCGCCAACCGTTCACCGACCACCACACCGACCACATGTACCGACCGCAATAAAAACTGACCGTCACCCTTTGGACGGGTCCCTCTACCCTTCCGACGGGGTCCCTCTACCCTTCCGACGGGGTCCCTCCACCCTTCCGACGGGGTTCCTCCACCCTTTCGACGAGGTTCCTCCATCCTTCCAACGGGGTTCCTCCACGTTTCGGTCTGATGGTCCATTTTCCCAAGTGATCAGCTACCTTTCGGTCTCTCAGTGCCCGTTGAATAGGCAGTCACCTATCGATGAGAGGCTTTAGGCTCACCATTTTCGCGAGTTTCACATGTTTTTCCAATCATAAGGTACCCCAAAAAAGGGTGAAATAAACTGCAAATTGAATTTTGGCTCAGACAGCGGACCAGCGGACCAGCGGACCAGAGCTTGATGGTCAGTATTTTTTAACCCTTCATGTACGAGGGACCCGGCCAATTTGCAATAAAAATTCCTGCTAAATTCATTAAAAAGTTGAAAAAATATTTTCCTAAGAATGTCTAAACCGAAATTCAATTTTCAACCGAATTGGCGAAAGCAGAAAAATGTTCTGAAGACAGGGGGCGGAGCTGCGGATCATTTCTGGAACCCGACCCTTAGGTTTCCGGTTCCTTGAGAGTAATGATCGCTAGCTCCGCCCTGTGACTTCAAAACAATTTTCTGCTCAAGGCCATCGATTGCAAATTAAATTTTAGTTCGCATGATGTGAAAGGCCTTAACAAAGCATCACGGCGGATTGCACCCTTGAAATGGCAATGTGTACAACTTCCAACATCCAACTCCACACTTTGGATAGACACGTGGCCTTATTACAGCGCTAACCGAGATAAGCTATTTATCTCGGTTGCTGGGTACAGCCATGCACTTACCGAGGTAAAGTGCTTAACTCAATTAGCACTCTAATATGATCACGTGTATAAGTTCTGTTTACCTTTTGTCCATCATCCATTCAGCAAGCGCCACGGAGTTCTTCAAAGCTTGCTGTAATGTATTAATCTTTCCCTTCAAAGTCCACCATGTTATCTCCTTCCGCATACGATAATTTTCTCCTTCCACGCCGCAAAATTCAACAAAAATCTATTTCCACATGAAGCTCATGCAAAGTTTGCGGTCGCAGTTGGGGGAAAAATAGTTTCGGGGCATGGCGAAATCGACGTGGAAAGCGTATTTCCTCTGGCTGACAGGCGGCCTCTTCGGCCTGCATCACTTTTATCTGGGCCGTGATCGGCATGCCTTTACGTGGTTCTCCACCCTGGGCGGGGTGTTCGGGCTGGGATGGCTGCGGGAGTTCACGCGGATCCCGGCCTACGTGCGGGAAGCCAACCAGGAGAAAGAGTACGTAGAGAAACGCTTCTTGGAGATGCGGACGCGGCAACGGCCGCCGTATAATGCGACGCGTGTGGCCGGTGAACTAATCATGGGCACGTTGTTTGGGTATCTGTTGTCGCTGGCCATACCCTCGGCGGAGGAGCATGAGGTGTGGAATCGATGGGCGAGTTTGCTGGTGCCGTTTGCCGTTGCAACGGGTGAGGCGGGAATTTAGCGTTGCGATAGCATGATTGATTGATTGACTGACGAACGGCTATTGATGGTGGCGTCTAGTTGATTGATTGATGAATCGATTTGTGCGTTTTCTCGATTTTATCCCTAATTATGTTCATCGGAGTTATGCTCCTGTAGTTTGCTAGATTTGTTTTTTGAATTTACAGCATCAGTTGATGGAACGGCTGACGTATTCGTGGTGGCTGGGTCGGGCATTTTGTTTGAAATTCGCTGGCTCACAGTATTATTCACACCACCAAACTCATCAATCAAGCGAAGTGAATGGTCAAACTCAGACTATTCGCTTGATTGATGAGTTTGGTGTTATTACATCAAATATTTGTTTTTAACGACGTCCGACTGATTGATTGATTGATTGATTGGACGATGTGAAATAAAAAATATTTATTTCATTTATTTATTTTATCGGGTTTATTTCATTTATCTTTCTTTTTCTTTTTTATTTTATCTGTTTGATTAAAATTTTTTTTTCGTTTACATTTTATCTTTTTTATTTAGATTTTTGTTTCCTTATTTTGGCTTTTTTCCGTCGCAGGTGTGCATCTCGTTGGGAACATCGGGATGGAATGCGGGAAATTTCGGTGGCCTCTTTTAGGCGCCTACCTGGCAGCTCCGTTCTTCGCGTACAATCCTAACTCCGTCGCGTATTCCGCCGTCGCCGCGGCCTTCCTCTTCAACTGGCGGTCCCGCGACTACGTCAGACAACCCAAAACCGGCCTGCGAAAGCGATTTCTCTATCGCGTGAGTGTGCTGTCCACATGCGGCATACTGTACCTCAGTCTGTGGGGATCGTTCTTGTGGTTTAACGCCAAGTTCACCTCGCGGGATGGGACAACGACCACATTCCGCGAAGGGGTTGACAATTTCCTCCACAGCAAGGCCTGGTTGGATCTGAAGAAAACGTTGATATATTCCTGGGATTATATGCAGCATTATGGTTGGCAGAGAGTGTTGAACGAGTTCTGGGAATCGATGGACACTCACGGCGAATCTCGGGCTATGGATGTAAGATTCTGTCTGCGTCTATTTGTCTTTCTGTCTGTCTGTCTTGCTTCATCGCCTGTCGGTCTTGCTCTTGATCTGTCGGTCTGTCTGTCTGTCTGTCTGTCTGTCTGTTTGTCTGTCTGTCTGTCTGTCCGTTTGTGCGTCTATTTGTCTGTCTGTTCGTCTGTCTACTTTTACATTTGTCTTTTTTGCTTGTCTGTGTGGATGTCTTTCCATCTGCTCGCTCGATTGCCTGCCTGCCTGCCTGTCATCCCGTTCTTTGGTCTGCTCCGTACCGTTTGTATGCCTGTCTACCGAGTTGTCTTTTTGTTGCCTGATCTCGTTGTCTCTCTATATCCCTAGTGGTGACCTGCTTGTCTTTCTGACTAACTGATTGCATTTCGTCTGTTTTAAGATCCTGGGCCTGGATTCGGACGCCACTCAGCAGGACATGACAACACGCTACCGGAAGCTGTCACGCGAATGGCATCCTGACCGGCATCGCGACCCGGTCGCGAAGGAAGCGGCACAGAAAATGTTCATAGAGGTTGCTCAAGCTTACGAAAAACTGTCAACCATCAGGGCGAACCGTGCGAAAGCCGGACGGAAATCTCGGTCAGACAGCCGGGATGAGCTGTGATCGTTTGGTTTTTTCGTTAAGATGCGTCAGCCGCCAACGGAATTTCCTTCCCCGTGCGCTTGGGTGGTTTTGTGACTGGAGTTTCCCTCCCAAAACTCGGTTTCTCGCACTGAGCTGGTTTTCTACATGTATACTTCTTTTTCTACGGGCAGCTCGGTACGGATTTCTTTTGAATTGTTAAGTTATAAATTATTTTATCTTAGCATATCTACAAGTGAAGAAAACTTTACGGAAAACAGTCTTCGAAAATGAAAGCTTTCAAATCGTGGAAAGACGAGAGGGTACATTGCAAAGAAGGAGAAGGCAGACAAAGTGTGAGTTTTTCGACAATGACAAAGATGAGTTTTTCGGTCTACGTCAGGCTACTAGGAGCATTTATCCGTCTAAAGACCTGGCACGTGAAATGGATCAGCTGCTCTGTTGCATTAGACTTGGGAAGACCTACGAACAGAAGGTTATTGACTTGCTGTTTGCCTGTGTGTCTATATAGACAGCTTGTCAGGGTGTCGGTCAGTCGGTCAGTCAGTCTATCAATCTGTCTGTTCGTCTGTGGTTTATCTGTCTGTCTGTCCGTTTTTCTGTGTGTCAATCGGTCTGTCCGAATGTTTGTCTGCCTGACTGTCTGTTCATCTATGTTTCTGTCTGTCTGTTTATCCGTCTATCCATTCACCTCCCTTTCTAATTGTCTGCCTGTCTGTTTGCCTGTCTGTCTGTCTGTCTGTCTGTCTGTCTGTCTGTCTGCTCATCTAGGCAAATACTATCGGCCACGAACCTCGCATTTCCGACCACTGCTTCCAGTTAGACGAGCTACGACCGTCTGACTCCGTACCGCTGTAGCCGAACCCCGTAATGGTTTGCGACCATCTGGAGATGGTGGAATCTACAACCCATCTCCCACTTACACTTTTGCTAGTTCATTCATGACGTTGAGCATCCATTGATATACTGACATAGGGAAACGGGTGCGTCCCCGTATTTGACCTGCGATATCATGGCGGACAGGCGAGTCTTCTCCGGCGCCGTCATATCCTGGAAACTGTTATAGATGTCGCTGTAAATTTCATCCTACGAATCGACAGAAAGTTCTTGAAAAGGTTCCTCGCAGGGTCGCCATTGAGGCTGTTAACGATGAGGTCTGTAAATGCGCACCACAAGGTCTTGCCCTTTCGTCGAGGTTCTGACCGCTCGCATGAGCACTCCGACGCCCAACAGGAAGAACAAGAGCGCGCCGGTGCTGTAGATCGAGGCGAACTGCTTGCCGGAATCGCGAACGGTCAGTCGGGTGTAATATCCAGCCAGGGCGCAGGTGCTGACCGCGAGAGCGTATAATGGCGCCACACTGTGGCAGTATTCCGGCGTGATCATGGTTTAGTTTTTTAATATACTATATGCACATTTTAATCAGGCTTGGGTATTCCGAAAGGGAATGAATGCCTATGGAGATGATGATACTTCTCGAACCTCTAGAGCACGGCCCGTTGGGAAGGGAACCAGGTGTTGCTATGAATCTACTACAGCATTGTACTATTGTAAATCCTCTTTGGGTCCCTGCAACCCGCACAACAGTCCCGTCTCCGATGGAGACCGGGCAACGGCACGATCTGTAAACATGTACTGTACTGACTTTGGAACATATTCAACAAAAAGTTAGTCAATCAACAATCAACTAAATGAACAGCACATAACTTTCAATCAAGCAAACAATTGACGGTACACAGCTAGAGGTAATAGCCGTCTATTGATTGCTTGATTGAAAGTGATGTGCTGTTCATTTGGTTGATTGTTGATTGACTAACTTTTTGTTGAATATGTTCCAAAGTCAGTACAGTACAGGAGTACAGTACACTCAGTACAGTCCATATTTTAGATCGTGCCCCCGTGTCAGCATGAACAGCCGGCGAGCCTCGTCTCGCCCGCCGTAGAACAGTAGGCATGACACGACTAAAGTAATCAATCAACGCACTGGTCCTTTGATTATCTAGTCAGCAGTGCAAAATCGAAATGTTCTGCATTTCGATTGATTGATTGTTTCGTTGTTTAACGCAAGTTAATTTGAATTTTTTACAGGGAATTTTCATGATTATTTTCATCGTTTATTAACATTTTAAATAAAAGGATCACGTATCATCTATTATCCGTAGATCATCTCTTTCACGCGCATTGGAAATGGTACGTAACACTTTGCCGTCCTCATTTGCCTGTTTGCGGGAAGATTTTGATGTTGTCATTGCATCGTGTGCAGTCGAAGGAAACCAGTCGCACCACCGCCACGCCTCGCAGCTCTTCCCGTCGTTTCACCGACAACCGCAACACGAGCGAACACCACAAAACTCTAAATCCCGCCGCGAACGACGGAGGAAGCAACATGAATTTTGTTGGCCTACCCAGCGTCAATCACTCAAGCAATCGTGGAACGACTCACTGGAACGGTCGACATTCCGCATCGAGCCACCACGGGCATGCTGACTCTTCCCACTACCAGCCAACTTATCTTAAGAATGACTCACGCCCCCGGCGGTCCGACAAAGATCAGCGGACGTCAAGTTATCAGCATTACACGTCGAATGGGAGTGGTGGAAATTTGCTGGAATTCGAGCGACGCAATCAACCAATCAATCAACACTACGCTATGCACAGTGCTGGGTTGCCTAACTTCAGCAATGATTACTTCCCCAATTCCTCAAACGACTCATTTTTTCAAACATCGCACTACGAAACAAGGCCAAACGGATTCCATGCTCAAGGGAGACCGGATAGTCCACAGCGGATCTCTAGGTGGAGTGATGACAGCAATCAAGGACTCAATCACCGGAATGCCTTCTCCGACGGCCCGTTTCCCAATTTCAGCAGTGACGCTTACGATCGTCAACGAGGCAACAACGAATGGAAGCGAAATGATCATCGCAGTTGGAATTCCAGCAGCCGTTCGAATGGAAAGAGAAGCTTTTCCCCCGAAGGAGTGTTTGCTAATCAATCAATCAACGACCGAGGTCGTGTGGGTCATGCTAATCAATCAATCAACGACCGAGATCGTGTGGACCATACTGATCGGTCTCGTGCTGCTCATCGAGACGAAGTCGATGGCCGCGGCAGAGATAGTGGAAACTCGAACGGTACTCGCGGTGGATTATGGAGAGCGGATGGGGATCAGTTCGATTGCAACGGGGCGAGGAGGAATTTTTCGAAATCGTATGGTGGCGCTGATCAATCAATCAATCGCAGACGCCCGAATGAATACCGGTGCATCGAGTCCTTGCCTTGGTCTCAACAGCAGAGGTCCCACCTTTCATCTGGGAGAAGGTTTCCTAATTCGGGCGACATATCGGAAGAAGGCAGTCAACGGAATGGACGCAGGGGCCAACAGAATTCCGGTTAGCGTCATTTTAATATTGTGTTCCAATTGTTCCAATTTAACTGAAATATTAAACAAATTTAAATTCGCAGGCAAAGTTAATATTGATTTTTATTTTTGTGTCCTTAAATAAATAAAATTTATTTTATTTAACATTATTTATATCTTGTTCTTGAACTAAGATGCCGGTTTTTCGTGTAATCAATTCTTATTCCGGTGATCGTTAAACAGATTCCGTCACTCAGTCGCGCATTGGCCGGTCAATGTTACCAGAGGGCTGGTTGGAGTTCACACGGACCGGGAAGGTGATTGAGGGGACGCGGATTATGTGCTTAAAGACGCCGGTCGATCCCGTGCGTCTCTACCGGAACGACCCCAACGTGGAACAGTGGACCGTGGATCACTTCTTCGAGGATATGGCGCGGACGGGAGTGAAAGTGGGAATGTTGGTGGATTTGACTAATACGCCAAAGTATTACCAGGGTCATGCCGTGGCAGCGAAGAGGAAGATTAAGTTCCTGAAAATTATGATTCCGGGCAAGGTGAGGTGAACGTACAGTTCAACAGACGGACAAGACAGCAAGCACAACGCCAGACGCACTGACAGACATGCAGATACACAGGCAGACAGTCGAAACAAATGGACTGACAGGCATACTGACTGGTTGACAGTTAGGATACACCAATTCGAACAGTCAGACAAGTAGTCAGGCAGACTGACAGATAGACAGCTAGACAGACAAACAGGCAATCAGGCAGACAAATAGGCAAACAAGCAGGTTGACAGATAGACAGACGAACAGACGAACAGGTAGACAGGTAAACAGGTAGACAGACAGGAAGACAGGAAGACAGACAGATAGACAGATAGACAGACATACAGATAAACAGGCAGGCAGGTAGACAGACAGGCAGACAGACATACAGATAAACAGGCAGGCAGGTAGACAGACGGGCGGACTGACTGTTTCAATAGGCTGTCTATTGACTATCAATCATTCAATTCGATCGTTTCAGGCAATACCGTCGGAGCTTCATTATATTCAATTCCGCAACGACGTGGACACTTTCCTAGCCAACAGTCCGCCGGATGAGAACGTAGCCGTCCACTGTACTCACGGTGTAAATCGCACAGGCTGGTTTGTCTGCCGGTACCTGATGGAGAGCTTAGGAATGTCTTTCGCGGATGCCCGGAGACGGTTCGTTGCAGCACGCGGTCACGATATCTACCGTGATTACCTCATTCAAGATCTGGAGAAGCGCGATTCGCAAGCCGTTCTAGCCGAAGCCGGCAGAGGTCTTCCCGTGCAAGTCTGATGATTCATTCAGCGGTTTTTTATGGTTTTTTGTTTTTACGGATCGGCTCTCCCTTTGTGTTTTAGCTGACGGTGTCTAGGCCAGGTTTTTCAGCATAACAATGTGTAGTTTATTTTAAACTTCATGTTTCATGAAAGGGATCAATGAATTCTGCTTCTCATCTTATGAGTGCCTGAATGGTTTGAGGTGGTGGTACATTTTTCTGTCATTGACAGATGACAGATGACAGATGACAGACAGCCACCGAATCGCACCAGTCAACATTTATTCTTCCCGGTATACCACCCACTGATGACCACCTCGCCGAACTCGGTGTCTGTCGCGCTGAACTACGAGTACCGACATTTGCATCACCATTTATGGAATGGACAGACATCGGACTGAACAGACTGGGAGACGACGACGACGGTCTCCAGACATCGACATTAGACAGGTGCTGCTCGGAGGAGGCGTACTCCAACGAGGAGTCCACTGGTGTGTGCGGGGTCCAACCTGTTCGGGAACTCCTTGCAGACTGTTGCCTACTCGGCGCTGATGGAACCGCTTGTTCGCTTTGTTCCAGTTCCACCGACGAACACGGATTGGATGACGGCTCAGACAGGGCATTTTTGGCCTGAGTTCGCCATACCCTTCTTTTCAGACAGTCGTGCAGGACTTCCGCGTCCGTGATGGGAGGGACTTGAGAAGCGTTTAAATAGTCTGAAACGGCGGGCAGACTGAACCGCAGGCTTGCGTGTTCGAATTCTGTTCCAATTGGGTAGGCAGACAAGTGGTCGTCGTGATGACGGCTGGATGATCCGTTGTTTTTGCTGCAATCTGGGGCGGTGTTTCGCCGAGGATTCTGTGAAAGAACAGTTCGTTTAATGCAAATGCTGTATTAAATAAGACGCGATCGCCTCTTTGTACCAAATTTATAATGCGGGTTTACGTTTTGCATGCTTACATTTTTATCATAGTCAAAGATTTGTTGGACTACATGCTGGAGTACTCCCGTACTAGGTTTTGTTCTGCTTGCAGTCTTACAGGACAGGCTGATAGACTCTGCAGTTTGAAGGTAGGCACTATTTGATGCCATTTCTGTGTCAGCTGTTAAAACAAAATATTCGGCAGGTTGGTACAGTAGGCAGAAAATACCATTCAGGCATTCATAATGACACAGACAGATGGATAAACAGTCAGGCAGTCTGACAGACAGACAGACAGACAGACAGACAGACAGACAGACAGACAAACAGATACACAGACAGACAGATATACAGACATACAGACAGACAGACATACACAGACACATAGACAGATCGCGACTGTCAGACAGACAGCTTGACATATTGTACCTTCAGAGGCCAGTTGTTTCATTCGTTCTTCCCACGTCACCAAGTCCTCATCAAGGTCATACAACGGCAACGTCGGTTCCCCCGGCAGCCGAACCACCGGATCGAAAATCCTCACCTCCAAGTCCGGCAAGTGACCCTCCAACTCCGTTACAATCAACGGCTTCTTCTCATCCAAATTCCACGCTACATTCAGCTCTCGCGCCACGCGCTCTATCTCCATCTCCAACCACAGGCTCTCCATTAAATCCCCATCACCTGAACACTTTATCCGCTCCATATGTTCATCTACTGTTCTCACCGCGAAAATATCCTCCAATGCGAACGCTGGCCTCATTGTCCATCTCCCTCTTATCGCTCTCCTTGGAATTACCTCTGCACCGGGCATCCGTGGGAATCTTCGCCGTAACTCCCCCGCGGGACTCAGACAAACGGTCATCAATCCAGACAAGAGGGCGA
>LRSR01010869.1:0-10542 GCA_001579985.1 Hypsibius dujardini | reverse complement strand
CCGAAACAGACAATACTTCCCCAATTCGACGGATCAGACATCGACATCGCACAGATAGGGCGCTGATGGGGATCGCACTGGCTTCCACACGTCAGTAAGGGAACCGCGTTCGTTTGACGTTCCACTTCGATGGAGCAACCGAACGGGTAAAGGAACTCTATGTTCGCTTCGGGAACAACGAACAATGGCGAACTGTTTCCTGACGTTCCTAACCGAACAGCGTTCGCCTTTTGTTCCACTGAAATGGAACTAAATTCTGCGTTCACTTTGGGAATACCGAACGGCGAACCGTTTCTTGGCGTCAGCACGGGAACAGCGTTCGAATTCCGTTCTGTGCTGCTAGCAAAGAGTTCTGCGGTTGTGTCAGGAACAACGAACATCGGCGAACCGGTTCCTAACTTCAACAGAGGAGTTCTGTTCGAATTCCGTTCTGTTGTAGCGGAACCGCCGCTCACCTCGGGGAACACGAACGGCGAACCGGCTATGGAACCGTCCGTTATGACGGCCTGTTTGGGGTGGAAGTAGTTCTTGTACCATCTCCTGCGGAGGACCCGATCCCCTGCGAAGGACAATCCCGAGGCGGCTTGCTCGAGGAATTCATTGAGATTGGTGGGTACGTCGAGTTCTCCGCCCTCGCCCAGCAGCAGCAGGAGCGCGATGCCCTGTTGGCGGAACGTGTGGAGGGCGTCTATTTCGGTTTGGTGGAAGGGTCGTCGCGGTCCGGCGATGACGATAAGGGTGATGCGTTCCAGGTCGTCCGGATCGAGGTCCTCGAGGTGGGCGGACTGGACGGCGACGTGGAAGGTGTGTTGGAGGTGGTGGCACCATTTGGTGTAGCCGGATGAGGGCGTGAAGGGTTCGTCTTTGCCCGTGAGGAAGACGATGAGCGGTTGTTGTTGAAGATACGCCATATCTTGAAACATAAAGTATACTTTTTTTCGTACTGATACTTTTGCTCGTTCATTTCGAAGTTTGGAACAGCTGATGGTTCGAAGTTTCAGCCAGAACTGCGGATTGTGTGTTCGGTCGGCATGGTTACTTTTTACTGGTCTACAATATGCGGTATGCCGTGTTGTTTATATTAATTCATATACTACTAGTGATTTAAATTTTAAAATAGCTTAAATCAGCTTTCTATTTTAATTTAATTTTTAATTTAATTTTTAATTTAATTTTTAATTTAGTTTTTAATTTAACTTGAAGTGAGACGCCTGGTCACTAGTCAGTGTGATTTTAAAAATGGCCCGAAACTCCGCCCCCTCGTTTCGACACATTTTTCTGCTCACGCCGATCGATCGCCAATTGAATTTGGAATCGGTGAGTGCCAGAAAAAAAAACCTCCTTTCAATCTCTAGATTAATTTTGTAGTGATTATTGGCAATGCCCGCGCAGTGCTTGGAATTTATCAAAAAAAAACTGTAAAAATATTAGCGAAGTTTCCATGCCGTGGAACGCAGCATTATAACATTTCTTAGACATACAAATTTTTTTTAATAATTCCCCATTGAGAATTGCATTGAAATCGTCTGGGGATCAATGAAAGCATTTCTCGGCAACGAAGGGGCGGAGCTATGTGTACTTTTGATATTAGGACTGGAATTGTGAGCCTTACAAGACTTGGCTTTTACCGATGGTAAGAGCAAAGTGGGCCCCCGCACCTTTAGAAGGTTAGGGGGAACCAATAATATGTAACAGTGTTTGTCCGATTTTCTTTCGGTAGTTATTTTGTGAAAAATGATGATTGTTGTGCAAAAACAGAAGCGTAATTTTTTGAAAGAAGGCACTGAAGTGTGACGAATTTTCAGGCCGTTCAAATGAACAAAGAAGAAACTGAAATATGTACACTTGTTACTGAGAAACCGTAAACTAAACGCCCTTCGCAATGCGGAAGCTGGAACGTGCGTCTAATGGGAACTTGATAACATTGCCTCGACAACAGAACGTAACATGTGGGCGGGAGGCATGAACGACCCCTTCGCAGATCAGTCGGCATCACAATCAGGGAGAGGGGCGTTTTCCAGTTCGGCAGTAATGTCGGATAGGTTGAAATCCGGTGATAAAGTAGGTTCCTCCAAGTCGTAGCATGCCGGTGGCAGTTCGATGAAAGGCTTAATGACGAGAATGGATTGTTCAGGCAGATTTTTCGACGGTTTGAAGGGCTCTTCCTCCTCAAACTGCTCGTCCCAGTCGTCGTAATCCACGATAATCCGATGTCGTCTACCGACGGGATTGCCAAGCTCAATGTCACTCTCGTCCCCCGCGGCATCTTGGCTGAGCAGATTCATCGTGGCCAATTCCAGCTGTTGGCAAGGATAATCAACAAGCACACGTGATTCCTCCTCATTCGAGAAATCGAAGAGCAACGTTTGATCACCCTCTGAAACCGAATATAAATGCGCATGGCTGTACGGTGACTTGAATTGAATTGACCTAATATTACTGTAGCCTTTAGTACCTTTTCCAGCAGAAAGGAGAGCGCACTTCTTCTTTGGGTTCGGGGAAGCTTCAGTGGGTGACATAGAACGTTTACCCTCACCAAAATCCTGGACGGGCGTTCGCTTGAGAGTTGCTGTTCGCTTTGTAGGATTCCTGACGGGTGTAGAGAGATGGGAGACTGTCCGTTTCTTGGATGCCCTTGGGAAGCCGTTGTCGTCATCATCGGAACTCACATAACCCCAGTCTAACCGGCTGCCCACACTGACGTCGTAACGTCTGGTGACAGCAAATTCCGGCGATTCTCGCAGAGACCAGTGTCGCGGAAGAATGCCGACGTAATGCGCAAATTGCCGCTCACCCAGCAGCATGATGCAGAGAGACCTCCTGTTTGAGTTTTGATACTTCTCCGCCGGATAAAACGCCTTATGCGGACACTCGCTCTCATGAGCAGCTCGGGCCAACGTCTGAAAGTTTTATAAATTAGAACGGCCGGACAAGTAGAATAAGAAAGCATGACACACCTGGAAGAGGGTAAGCTTGTCGTGAAACCGAGGATCCAGTCGGTTGACAGGTCCGTACACGAAGATTTTTCGCTGCGCGGCGAGTGCAATAGACTTGATGTTGTACGCATTTCCCCATCCGTTGTCGAAGGTAGGAGAACTGTTGGAGGTGTGGTGGATCATCTCCGGAAGGGAAAAGTCTTCCTTCATGCTAAGCAGCCGACGGTAGGTGAAAAAATAGGCATCATGCTCAGCAATCACGCTGATGGACAATAGACGTAAACGGAGATGACCATCCTGATGACCAAATAATGTCCAAGACAAAGCACGGAAGAGACAATGCCCGTCGCCCAAGGTTGTCAGAGGCAGGTGGCATTTTTGCATCCAAAGCACCATGCCTTTCAGAGCTGCTCTATCAATCTGCTGCTTTTGTGTGATGATGTTGAAGTACGCGGCGGACTCTTGCACCTTTCGGCGAATGCCATCAAGAACGTCCGCATACCCGCGAAGTACCTGAGAAGAAGTGATACACGTTTTATGGAATGCAAACAAATAGCCCGGACTAACAGACCTCAGAAACGGTGGACATGTATTCAGCGTTCTTGATGACTGACGACCGAGCATCAACCGATGACGGCAGCGGAAGAAGGTGAATCGCAGCCAACACTGCCAGCAGATCCCCATCCTCAACAACACTACAGGACTCCATTATTAGCAACTCGGGGTGGAATTCGTCAACGAAATCCTCTTCGTCCTCCGGATCAATTTCGGGGGGAACTATGAAACTGGCCGTGCCGGCGTTCTTTGTTGGCCGCGCAGTTTGCAGCCCTATCTTCTTGAAGCCGGGCTTGGGATAGGGAACAAATGGTATCACTGCCCTTTCTCGCTTTTCATCCCACCCCCTACCGATGTCGTAAAAGTCCATCCACAACAGAAGCTGCTTCAGTTGAGGCAGGAGAAAGTACTGCTCTTTCTTTCCAACGGACAGGAAATATAACTGCTGGAATGCAGTTGCCCGTGAGCAGGCGGTGTATCCACCACCAGAGAAGGCCTGGCGCTCACCGTCATAGACGCAGGGCGTGAGTGACTGGCCCTGCGCCTTGTGGACCGTGCAACCGTAGGCGAGGTCAAAAGGAAACTGCCACCGCTGTGACTTGGGTCCTCGATTACTTGGCAGGTCATGTTGAAGTCGTTTGAAGGGCAGGCGCCGTTTGGGATGACTCTGCATGTAGACGATGATGCAGTCATCAGTCAGCTCCTCCACGATGCACATGGCGCCGTTGACCCAGCCAAAGTTTGCTTGCCCGTTTGGAAGGTTGCGAAGCAGCATCAGCTTGGTGCCTACCCTCAAGCTGAGACACGCCGCTGGAATTCTTCCCCGCTTCTCCATGAGCGCGAAGTATTCCCTGGACAACGCCGACGTTACAACGTCTCCATTTGCTTCCCTGTCGACTGCCCGATAGTGGGATAAGTGGAGTCGGCCGAGCACATCTACGTTGTAGGCGTTCTTTTCCTTCCGGAAAGGAAAAAGCACCGCTCCACGCGTCATGTCCAGGTCAATCAACTTCTCGCGGGTGATGAGGCGTGTTGCTAACATCTGCATGTCGGCATCGGTGAGGTTTCCCAGACGCATGCGGTTGAGAAGCTCGATGAAAGGGGTATCGCTCTGACGCTTCACTTCACGGAGAACAACCACCTGGAAAATTCTGAACTGGTCTTCTCGCCAGATATGCTTTCCCACAGCTTGAAGCTGCGCTGGATCTCCAAGGAGTACGATGGATTTTCCAGCAAATGGAGCGCCGTTGTTTTGGTTGTTGAACTCTCGCAATGTCTCGTCCAGCATCGTGAGCGCCTCACGCGGCATCATGCTGACCTCGTCAACAAAAACCACTTGCGTGTCTGACAACGCCTTAGCTTGAAAGGTGCCATGCTGGATTCGTGACTTGAATTCAAAGTCCATGCCGAGAAAGTTGTGAACTGTGCGGCCGCCGATGAGATGAGCAGCAATGCCGGTGGTGGCACACTTGGCAAATGTGATGTGTCTGTCACGCAACCAAGCCACCAGAGCCTTCAAAAGATAGCTCTTTCCTACTCCTGCCCCGCCGGTAATCAGAAGGCGGACCGGCTGACCTGCCTCCCATTTGTCCGTGGCGTAGGTGAAAGCGGAGCGCTGAGAAGGTGTCATGTTGTTCAAGAAATCATCGAGCGGAATGGTCCTGTCATTAAGATGACAAAATGTGACTAGAACAACTTGAGAAATTTTGATAGGCACTTACTCCACTTCCTTCTCCATTTCGGCAGCGTCAGCGGCAACTTGTGCAATGACGTCTTCCCTGGCCTTCCGAATTGCCCGGTGGGCCGGAGCCAAGGTTTCCAAGAGGCCATCAATGTCGGGATCCTCCAGCCACCCCTGCTCCTTGAAACGTTGCACCATTTCTCTGAGCCGAAGGTCGCCAAATCCTTCCATCGCACACTCCTCGAGGAAATGCAGTGCTTCTGCGCCCTTTTCAACCAGTCCCAGATGCACACATGCAGAGAGGTAGCTCCCGAACTCTGCGATCCAGCCCTCCACTGTAGATCGACGAGCCGGTTTTGCCCTGAGAAGCTTAACGAGGCAATACGACTCCACGTTGTCACCATGCGGAGCAAAGTACCGAAAGCGACCAATGGCGTAGCGGGCAGGATTTGCTCGCCGGACCCACTTCCGTTTTGCAGCAGTTTGGTCAACGAAAAAGGTCGGGTTATTCTTCCGCATAGTCTCCTCTTCATCCTCCCGAGCATAATCATCTGGCTCTTCGGGTGCAAGCTTCTTGTCGTACTTGACATAGTACTATGAACACACTGTCAATAATTACAAACGAAAAGCACTAAGTGAAAGCCAGAAAGTACCTGCTCAAAGTATTGCTGATAAGTGACATCCTCCAGCAGCTCGGACCGTGAGAAGTACTTATCTAGCTTGGTGTCGTAATAGGGGGAATCGCCCTTGGCTGCCTCTCTGTGCTTCTTCCTCATGACAACGCGGCTCGCCGGGACAATGTCGATTGGTAGGAAGATGATTAGGCGGCTGCAACCAACTTGGGGATAGCCGAAACACAGCATGACGGCCTCCAGGATGTTGACGACGCGCAACTTGAGAAACCTCTTGACGTCGCTGTCGTCTTTGGTCACCCGACCGTACGGGACCTTTTCAGGAGGAGGCTCGTCATTTTGATCAGGGAGGACAGGCTGGGCATTTGCCGAATTGTCCTTACCGTCCGCGGGCACTACAGCAGCATCTGACGGGGGAGCACGTTTCTCGCCGCCCAGCGCTAGAGACAGAAAGATAACATCTGAAAAATGAGTCACTCGCTAATGTTTAAAAAAAAATGGTACCGGGAGAAATCTTCACCAGCTGGATGTCTTCCGCGGATTCGCACTTCGCGATGTACTTCGCCAGGTACATCTCCCAGCCGTGTTTTGTGACGCGCTGAACGTTGACGTGACCTTGCCAGTACAGCAGAAGCTCAAGGACATAGGGGGAAACGGAGACGTCCTCGATGTCAGACCGTGGATATTCGTACCGGATGCCTGTCTTATCCAGCCGCTCCTCGAGACACAAATCAAAGGGGAAGCCGTATTTGCAGTTTTTAAGACGGGTTCTGCCAGGCCCACGGAGGCAGCGACTATCGAAACAGTGGTGAATCTGGGTCTGCAGCACCGCTTCTCGCCATAAATCATTCATCGGATGGGGCTTTGTTGGATCGTTGGGGTCTTTGAAGCGCGGCATCTCAGCCGAGATCTTCTGCTCCTTCGGCGACCTCTCCTCATCCCACCATATTACCATATGAATATGAATGCCGCCGCGCTTTTGGTATTCCATTCGGTACCACCAGTCCTTCACCCGTCCGAAAACGTTGTTCTCCGTCCGAATGAAGCGGTCCATGAAGCCCTCAAAACGATGGCAAAATGTCTCAACCATCTCCACCGGAAATTGCACACCGTGAATTTTTTCTGCAGCATATTGAGCAAATCAATCAGGAGAATATCGAGCTCGAAAAACCTGTTTAAGCGCTTACTAAGTTCGTTGATCTTCTCCTTCAATTTCGGATCTTCTTTAGTGCACTTGGGATCGAAGTTAGACGTGGGAATGGTCCTCGAACGCTTCCGCCACTTCCGGTCGTGCTTTCGTGCTTGGGGTCGTTCACCGGGCATCTCATGCGGCTGCGTACAAGCAAGCAACTCCAACCAGTCGTCGTTCTGCGTAAGGGTGATGAGACGGGCAGGTTCTCCTAAAAGCTTAGCCAGAGCTTTTAGGTCGAGACATTTGGAGGACATAAATGGCCGGCTGTTGGGCAGGTTGGCTGGCATGTTGGCTCCGAAGCGTTTGTAGGGATCCTTCTCCTGTCTTTCTATGTCTTCTTTGGACAAAGGATTAACTAAATCGGCGACTTTGACGGTGTTCATGTTATAGTTGAGAATCTGCTCCTTGATCAGCTGATCGGTTTGATAGAAGATCCACGCGGGCTCATCACGGAAAGCTGGATGCAACTGAAACATTTACGGCGTCAGACCTCAAATCAGCGTAAAAAGACAAGCTAAATATTACCATCAGCAGTCGATATTTGACGTAATCGCGCCGACTCCAGCCAGCTGCAGCAGCAGTCTTCTTATAAAATCCACCGGTACCCTGCCAGAAGATGTGCGCCCAGACCTTTTCTTCCAAATACTCTGATCCGTAGGCAACTCGCACCATATCTGGCACGCCGCTGTTTTTCGGATGCACGATGCCGTAGTTCACCTCATCCATCGGGTGGTCTGCTGCAGCGATTTCCCCATGCGGCGCAAGCAGCACCATCTCTTCAGCATCCCCGATCACATCAGCGGCACTCTTCTTCAAATCGGCTGGGCGAGATACGTAACCACCAACAATCTATGATATCAGAAAACGGATGAACTTCCGAATTCAACGCGAAATATTAAACGAGATGCGCACCTTGATTGACTGAACTCCTTCATTCGGAACAAATCGGTAGAGAGTCTCACACTGCGCGTACAGACTCTTGAAGAGGTGATTATGCTCCCGGAGGAAACGCAATGCGTTTTTAATTGTGAGCTGATCCACCGCGCTTTGCGTCATTTTCCGTTTATCACCCGCCTGCACGTTTTCCGAAACCGCAGCTGGCTCCTTCTCGAACATGATGGCGAACATGTCCATGTAATGTGAAACCAGCTTCGGGAGAATATTCACTTCTCCGCGCCTGTGTTCAAAGGTTCTGCCTGATGCTTTCTTGATTCGCACTGAGAAGAGTCCGCATGGTTGAATCTGACCTTTGACGTACCCGTTAAGGCAGCGCAAAGCCTACAAAACAACCGTAAGAACTCTAATAAAGCATAAAAAGCAACTTAACCTCACATCTGGTTCGGGACGTAGCTTCGCTCGGTCAAATTTGGTGATATCGAACAACTTTAGCGGAGTATCAGCACTTGGAAGATTGGAAAACTTCCGGCAACGCTCGCAGACGTAAAAGGTTCTAGGTAGGCCATTGCCACCCTGCACCGCTACGTAACTGACATCAGCCAGATACGCCGCATCGTAATGCTGCTCAATCGGCACCGTTGACTCCAAGGTTTCCTCATCCTCTAGCGGTTGATCCGTCTGAAACGTGGCGACTCGACGGCGCTCCTTTTTGCGAATCATTCGAGAGCAGTTGAAGCAAACAGCTTCGAAGAGGGGACGTGTGGAGATTTCATGCCCATACTGCCAGTACTTCATGATGTCCTCCATCCTCTTGCAAGAGGTTGGGGTTGAAGGGATTGGAAGCCGAACAAATTTAAGGTTGTGAAGCTGGCATACTATCTGCAACATTAATCCCTTTCACACTCAAGTTAACATCAAAATCGTGGAAATTGGTTCCTACCTGGTTGGCGGTGAAATCTGGATACTTTATTTGGAAAAAACAGGCCACCAGTTTGAGGTAGCTCCCTTGGCCTCGGGCCCTTCCTTTACTCATGAGCAATGTGCGATTCAGTCTGTCCTCTGCATCGGCTCTTTGTGCGCAGTCGATAAGGAAGGCGTTGATATCAGGTTGCCATAAGAGAACTGTGTTGTCGCCGGTAGAAAATTGAGCGCCCTTTTTGATGTCATAAAAACGAATCCGAATGGAGTTGTCGGCCAGTGCACACTCCGGATAAAATGATCGAAAACGCCTCAGGACTTCAGGCCACACCTTGCCGTTGCGTGGAACTGTAGCTGTCATTTCTGCCACCAAACCGCTGAGGCACTGCTTTGACTCGTCCGTCCACTCAAATTTTGCAACGCTTTTTTTCCGTCGGAGCTGAGTGACTAAAACGATTCAATATATAAATGAAAATTGGAAACAAGAAAATATTCTCAACATAAACAATCCATACCGTCGTTAGCGTCTGCTGAGATCGAAGTCGAAACTGCCGGACAAGAAATCGATATTCTTTCCCGTTCCTTGGAGAAGTCAAAATACCGTTTCAACAAAGTCCCCGCAGTCTGCTGGAAGTTCGGATAATGAGCTTGGAACAGTTCGAGCATTTTCAACTTCAACGCCTCGCCCTTGCATACTCCTCCTGCGTCTCGATAGCAGTCGAGAAGAATCTGTTTCTGGACAGCAGTCCAAGGAAACGGCATGGATTTCAACTTGGGGGTAAAAGGAACATCCGATGCTAAAAAAGCGGTGAACGGGGAAGCTTCATCCACTGCGGCAGTGGAGATGGGTGGTAACGAGAGGCAATGAGAATTCAGTTGAGTATTCCCAGAGATCCCAACTGACAGTTTTAGAGGCGCAACTGATTCTAGGATTGCCGGTTTACCAAGTAACTCATCTAACAAAAGCTTTGCAGATAATGGTGAATTCGAAAACGGTGCATGGCTCAGGGGTGCAGGGATAAACTCGCATTTTGGATTGTCAATCGATTTAACGAGTGGGACAGGTTTCGGGACAGTTAATGACTCTGAAATGCGGGCAGTGGATGAGGCAAGAAGCAGGGGATTGCGAACGGCAGCGTGATAATGACAAGCGTTCTTGTAGATGAGCAGCGCGTATGGCTGACCAGCAACATCCCCTCCAACCAGGGCGTTATCCACCCAAGTTGACGTTGACTTCTGGCGGTTATCAACCGGGTCTCGATGGGCTTGGATTTCCCAATGAGCGTGGGAAAAGGTCCAGATATTAATCTTGAACAACCGGCATGCAATGCCGATGCAGTGCTCCCCACCCCATGCATTAGCGGTGCCGAGGTCCCGAAGGAACTTTACGAAAGTACGGTCGTCTGCGTCATTGTCGGCGGAGATACTGTTGTCAAAGAACTGCATCAGCCAGTCGGGTCTGGTTGCGGCGTAAGAGAGTATTTGAGCCTTGACTTCGTCCCAACGATCTTCAGTTCCGTGCAGCAACATGGAGAGTGCCCGGAAAAGACAATTGCCATCCGGTTTACAGTTGTAGTCGATCAGCTGGCCAAGTTCATGCAAAACGACCTCCAGGGGCGCTAAGACTCGGGTGGTAGTTATTCCGCCGACGACATGGGACACGTTAACTGCATAATAAGTTTTTAGTTGCATGTAAACAAACGAAAGGAACAAATGTTTAAGAGGGATTAT